>QFEM01005890.1:0-41882 GCA_003316205.1 Boletus bicolor
TACTTCTTCCAACCTGAGGATACCCTCAACCTGAAGGCACGCTCGTCAACATTCTGCCCCTGTCCAAGGAATGATCGACTCACCTGTACTTCAACACTGGTGATACCCTCAGTCTTGCTGATCTCCACGGTGCCTTGGACGGAAGCGCCAAGGGCATAAACGGGAAGCGCTACCTGATCATCCTGGTCAACCAATCTCAGACTCACGTTACCGCTTTTCGTCTGTTTGACGAACGAGTGAGGTGGTCGGTTGGGCCGCAGGCGAGGATTGAGCGCCAGCCGAGACTCATGTGTTCGTGGTATAGCAGTGTATTCGGGAAGACTCGCAGCGGGCATGGGTGTGGTTTGGCAAGTTGCAAAAGACCTGCCCCAGGAGACGAGCAGTGAACGTGTGATCGGTAGTGTTCATCCACCATATGGTCCGTGAAACTATACTTAAAACTGGCTTCCCACTCCGCTCGCCGCATTACCGTATGGGCTACATTGCACAACGAGAAGCTGCTGTGGGCCGTTCCCGGTGTGACAACAGCAAAATCTGATGATGAATTGTTCGGCTTGCCATTCATGAAGCTGGTGGTATGGTTTCACCATGCATACTGGAGACGCTTCAGTGTTTGACGGGTTTTCTCATGTAGACGAGGGCATACGTTGCCGTTCTGCAGACCATATGGACGCTACATCAATGACTAATCAACACGCTCCAACATTAGTCCGATGTCAATTGTGGGGTTGACATGTCCATAATCACCGGTCGGCCGGCTAAAAACCGCCCTTGCCACGCGCCCGAGCAATGGACCCTTGTACGCCTTTAATAATACCTTTCAGCCCACTTCCAACTCCCGTCGAGTCCGTCAGCGGATTTCCATCTTGGTCGAGGTATATCCCATCCTTCTGCAGTTCATGGAGGTGCGTGTTCTGCACTCTCCTGATTGTATCCCGCCAGTCTTTACAGACCACTGGATTATCAATCATTACGTTCACTTCTTGGCTGTGGAACCAAGACTGTGTGTCTGGTCGATGTCTATGTTAGACAACGTTCAACAGAGCCGTGCACCGACGACGAGACTCACCCTGGTTTCCGTTCCCAGCGATGCCTACAGCATCGTCGATGATCATCAATTTGACCTTGGCCACAAGTTCCGGAAAAGTAACATAGCGCAATATCAATGGTGTACGTACGTGGCAGTTCCGTTTCTGTGCAGACGCGTTGATCGGCTTAGTCTGGTCTTTTCCTGTGAATAAAAAGCATTGCAATCTGACGCCAATGCTATCACCTCATGGAAGCTCACCAGCATACCAATAGAATCTAAGTCTCTCCTTCTCTTCCTTGTTCAGCTGTGCAAACATTCGTTTCGAGACTTCCTCGTTAATCCCACCTTGTCCAGGCAATACTTCTCCTCCGTCATTGTATCCAACATCTATGTATAGCGTGCACTCAATCCCACGACGCACAGCATTCAAGACACCTTCTACGACGGGTACCGCGTTAAAGGTTGGTGACTGTATGAATACACTCTTCTTCGCATACTTCAGTCCCGCAAGCCAGGCAGCGTCTTGGGCATTGAGTATTGCGCTGTCCGGATTACCCAGTTTTCCGTACGGCGCACGATTCAAGAGAGCCATGGGACATTCCTCATGTGGTGCGTGGAAGATGTGAGGTAGGTATTCATCATCAGGTGATCCAGGCAGTTCGTATTCGATGGTCCCATGCGTGTCAGGTTGGTTATCTGCGTCTATAATTACGGACATCAACCCTCGAGCTCGTGCGAATATAAGATGGGACCAACTTAGATGTTCCGTAATTGTCTGATATCTCCCCGAGATGAAGATTTTGCCATCTGAGATTGCATCAGGAGGTATTTCTTCATCCGTCAACTCGTAGTAAAGTTCTCCGCCTTTCTTGCCATCGAGGAGATGTATCGATGCATATTCATTGTCCATGCCAAACTTGTAGCCATCCTCGGGTTTCTCGAATGGTCGCTTCAACAAAGGCAACCTCGGGTGCATCGGCCGAAACCAGCTAACGAGGGCCATGTCGTAAAAACCATCCACGATGGGACCTTCAAGGTGCACCATCATCTCCATGTTTGCACGATCCTGGATATTATTCGAGTTCACCAGCGCCACCTTCCGGTCGACGATCATGAATTTGCAGTGGAAGGTTCCTAGCAAAGGCCTTGAACGGGTGTGTTATACGGTCGGAACCCCCTGATCCGAGATGTCACTCACTGGTGAAAATTCACGAGCTCGAAATCGAGCCATGGCATCTCGCTCCTCCTTGGTAGTCTGACTTCATCACTTAACCACTCTCCCTCTTCGACAAGAACGTGGCTATCTGCGAGCATCTTCAAATTCGCGCGGTCGTAAATCATCTTTACGATGACTTTCTTTCCCCGTTTCTCCGCCCGTCTTGATAACTCTTTGAAGGCATCGCAAACGAATTTGGACGCCTTGGACGCTTCCCAATAGTTTGTAGCGAGAAATACTTCGTGCTCTGCGTTGACGATACAATCATAATAGTGTTGCATGATGTCTGGTATCCTGAAAACATCTTAACCTTCGTATCACACATCGCCTTAGAGAATCCTACGGGGATATTATAGACAAGTTCACGACTCCCCTGGAGCCCAAGAGAGGTGGGGATACGACACCAGCCCAAGGGTCGTTGTCGAGTGTAGCCAGAACATCCACGTAAATCTGAAACTTACACATGTAGAGCTGCCATGACAAACAATGCGATATCGTACTGACCTTCAGAAACAGATCGCTGGGTCGCGAACCGAAATCGCCACACTGAGCAGCCAGGTCGATGTCCTCTTGAGTCGGCTCGATTGCTTGAGTATGCTCTACATCCTTCTTCTCTGTGTGCTGGAAAAGCCCCTTGAACGCCTCTAGATGGCCACTACCAGAAAGGCTGTGATGTTTCTTGGGGTGCTCGCCATAAAGAGTCGTGGCTAGATAGCCCGGGGATACATCATGATCTGATTCGGTCGCAGTGGCGAACACAGCAGTCAGCGTCTTGCCCGAGTGGACGAGGGAGTACACCTTCTCCGAGATAGCCATTGAATGTTCTGATGATCACTGGCAGTTTCACGGCGATGTTATACCACCGGAGACTGTGCCGGTAGTTGCCATCAGCCTCAGCAGAGCAGTGCCTCGATTTGACATCCGTGATCCCGCTCAGTCTCGGCCAGGCTGTAGCACTAACTCGAATTCTGAGGAACCCATCCAGGATCTTTTCTTGAATAAAATGCTATGGCTCATCAATCTTAGCTATGTTGATCTACATCAGAGGTTGGGACCATCTTATGTACCCAGCTGAGTCTTACGTAATACAAAAAGCTATATACTCGTTGAATAACCCGACTTTCTAATATCATTAAGAAGTATATATTTGTTACTGCATAAACATAGAATGCTGAGTGAAGGTTCGTACAGAGAATTAAGTTAATTTCTTAAATAAATGGTGCAGCGGTGTTTTCAGGATCTGTCAATCCAAGGGTGTGTGACCAGACGAATAGGAAACGCCTGATAAAGTTGTGGAGGAATGGATTTCAGTGGACCAGGGGGTGCGAGCAATGAAAGCACCAAGAAATCCTGATACGCAAGGTGTTCAAATTAGCAAGGTTCTGAAATATGTGGACGAAACTCACCCTGACTTGAACCACGGAGGTAGTAAAACTAGAGTATTCGATCGGCCGCTCGCAATGGATTTCACCGTCCCAGCTCAGGGTCGCTGTGTTGTCTGAGATTGGCTCGATAGCTGTTATGGGATTGGGGAAAACCCTGCCTATACCGAGAACTTCTTCCCGAACACTTTTCCAATGCCCAAACAGCACGGTCGTCTGTCGGAGAAGGAATACATGAATGGGGTTCTCGAGGCAAATATCGCTTTGTGTCGCATGACTGGCGATGCTACCCAGAAATGACGTTGAAGAACAGAATGATATGTGAAATGGGACAGTCTCCGACGACGAGAATACTCGAACTGAAGGCACGAAGAGCTTTCGGGAAGAGGTTAAGTACCCATGAAGTGATTCTGCACTGCATGGCTCACATGGCATTGGGCAATAAGTGGCTCTTTACTATCACTCGAGGCTGCTTTGGTCATTCCCCAAATCTCCTCTTGCCATTCTTCCGGGCAGATTTTCATGGAAGAGAAGGAGGAGGGTGACGGCCTGGGTGGACGAACCCGAGGGCTATAGCGTAAATACGCAGACAGACACACCTCCCTGCATAATTTCGGATGAGCTCGAAGCCTTCGATTACACATACGTATCACTGACTTGGTTCGGGAGAAAATTGGATAATTGATTTTCCGGACTACAACGTTTAGCGAGTGCACAATAGCCACTCGACATGGGCTCCTGATAGACATAGATGGCGGAAGACGATGTGAGCGACCATGATCTTTGTCCCGATATGCAGACGGGAAGGATAGCGAGACAGGTAATAGGCTAGGACATATGTCACTGGTCGAGTCGCTTCTCCGCCACAGCAAACGCTCTTTGGAGAAAAGAGTATGCAGCAATACTCCCGAATTCGTTTTCGCCCGAATTTGTGCCTCCAACTGCGTCCAAGATAAAAAATGGCGATAAGAAGAGGGGACATAATACGAACCTTGACCACTACCGACACGATTTTTTTCCTATCCGCTGGTGCGAACTCACCATACACAGTGCTGCATAGCCCAAACGTAGGTATGCCATCCTCCTCCCGACAACCTCGCAACGTGAGAGACATGCCACGTTCTTCGTATGTGAAGGCGCAGTTATCATGGAAGGGAGCTGTCTGCCTTGGTGTCCTTTGAATGCATTGCTCTCCAGGTAACGGCGCCGAAGAGTAATCAGGAGGGATAGAGGGTGAATAGTCTGGAAGTTCTATATCGGTGAATATTTCCATAGTGGAACGGGGCGACCACAGCAATTAGCAGACTCGAGCGAGAGATATCTCATGGCCAGGCTCGGCGTATATATGAGGAACAGCCTACAACACTTCGAGTAAGTCTGCAGCATCTTGATGAATCGGCAACCACGGTTGCAGTGCCGTGCGGTCAGGAACCAGGCGATGCCTGAGATTATAGATGGCAGTGCCCGAAACGTATCCGCAGCGTGTTGATACGCGTAGTACTAGACTAGCAGTGTATCGTGCTGTGTTGCTGCGTACTGTACACCAAGTAACACCGTGCATCGATCCGGACCTCACTGGCTTCACTGGGATAAACACAGAAACTTTGATCCGTATTACAATGGAACCACAGAGAGTTGGCGCCTATGAGTAATCTATGGCTGTTATCTGATGGTCCCGTATTATGATGGATGACAAGTCACGGCGATGGGCCCCGTGAGAGTCGCATGAATTCTCGACACTGGCGAGATAGTTTGGTAACTTTGGTTACAACATGACAAGTCGACGGCTGATACTCAGGAGATTGGACACTCTGCCAATCCTCGAACGCATTCGCTGACTCCATAGAGACAAGGGAGCACCAGCCCGATGCTAATCCGGAGACATCATATCTGGGTCCCAGAGCAGAGCATGGATTGCAAGTGCCCGGCGCATTTGGTAGCACCGGATGGAATCCTATCTTTCCCAAGGGATATCCTCTCAAGCTTTCAAGGCGGGTATTGATAACTTGACGCGAATACAGGTAACCCGTTGGTAGGATTTTAAAGACTGAGGATTGAAGTGTGCTTCAGTTTGACATTACCGTGACAGGGATGGGTGCCAAGCTTCGTGCGCAGAGAGCAGGGTCAAGAATCCGACTACCGCACCTTGTCATGCCCAGATCTAGAACAGTCAGGTCAAACACGAGATCCCGCACGATACACGCCAGCATCGGACAGGCTCTGAGTCAGTCAGCTCAGCGGGCGTATTTTTCATCTCAATAGCGCCAAAAAAACTCACGAGTGTCCCCTGTTTGAACTTTCTGAAACTTGCGGCACGCGGTTCATTGAAATTGTTGCGACGGGCTTGAACGTACTCAAGTCACACCTCTGAGACTCGCTACGTCCTTATGTCTGAAACTGGCTGTAACATAGCACAGTCTAATCACTCAATTTATGTACTCGCCCGCTTGATAATAATTCCTAACATCCCAGAGTGCATGTTCGTGTGGCTGAACAGGACAACATCCTGCGTAGCAGGGATTTGGATTTGTTCAAGCCAAAGATGATGGTCAAGCTTGAATTCATCATTGAGATAACTTGGATATGATGGAGGACTAGCTTTGCTTGTTGTCGGTTTTCGCGCTATTATTTTTGAAGTGTAAGTAATCAAGTTATTCTGCTATGCGCTCTGATCGCATGATACAGATGTGTGCGGTGACAATATATTTTACAGCTCTCCGTATCTCGAGCATCTCTGTGCCACAGGTCCCATCTCTTGTGACATCTAAGAACATCATTCGCGGGTGCAATCACAAGTGCGGAGTGTAAGCTCAGAGGTAAACCAACTGCATTATGCACATAGGAAAATCTAAAGTCAAATTTGCTGGAAGATCCCCAACACATAAGCAAGATATATGGAGTTGCCATCCTCGTGAGAGGATAGAGGTATAGAGAGAAGCAATACACGGGTCTAGACATCCGAGGGAGAGTATCAAATCGCTAGGACTGGGAGTATGGTACTTCAGGTTCGGGGCATGCAAGCAGTTGGTGCTATCGGCTCGGTAAGAAGCTCACTGAGGGGTCCATCAACGGATACAGGGCGTTGTAATGGAAAGTGGAGGCATGATGCATTGATAGACTGAACGAGTTAGTATCGGAGAGTAGGAGCGAAGTTCACCGGACTCACAGTAGTTTGAATCAACAGGGGCACTACAATCCAAATGTGCCGCTAGATCAACCATCCAATGCCAACCAAGGATCTGTCGCAAACCGTATTGGACAAGAATGTGTTACACCTAGCAGTGGTGATTTGAGTGGTTGTCGAGGAGCGATCGACAAAACGATAGAGTCCTATGTTGAGGAAGGTTGGAAATATGGTACATAGGACTCAAGCGGATGATCATACCATAACGGAAACTTGGTTAGTGGAGAAACTGGGAACGGTGACATCTTCGTCACATCTAAGTACCCCGTCCCAATCGAGAGAGTCCAAGCCTTCCCCGAGAGGATGCCGTAGAAACGTGTGATGTCTTGAGGGTGAGGATTGTGAGGGTTCCATTTTTCCCTCACCGAGGTTGCGAGACGCGGTGGCAAATTGTCCGTGTATTCTGACGCTGAATTGTCGGAGTAGATATACTCTGATAACTACTCCCCCACTCTGTTTGCCAGCAGCACCCTGACGACCGTCTTGGCCATGCTCAAGGAATGGGATGAGTGACGCGGGACTACCACGAATCTGTAAGTGGAACGGGATTGTATCTGAGAGAGAATAGGTCCGCAGAGATGGAATGAACAACTAGAGGCGTTTATGTATTTGAGCATGGTTGATTGCACACCACCATGACTCACGAGACCTTCGACATGTGCCAACCCCGAACCCTGTGACATTGGTAGGGTACACATAACTTCATGCCATTCTTCAGGGGATGATTTCACGGTAGACATGAATAGCAAATCACTAGGAAGCATAGGCAGATGCGGTCGACTTCGCGGGCGATATATGAGGGGAATCTTAACACTGAAGAAGAATCATAAACAAAGTCCTAGGTTGCATAAACATAGTACTTACGCTTCGTTGCCCTTAAAAAGGGATAGGAACCGCCGTGGGCATGACAACTCGACTGTCAGTGAATACGAGCAGGCCACGTGGGGTTCACTACTCTCAAAGGTTGGCGGCAAGGCCCGCGCCTGACCACCATCATCAAAGGTGAGCGGGAAAATGACCCCAAATGGGATGGTCCGTGGACAATGTTGTGTGTGAGATGCACTCCACAGTACATAGGTGGTGGAAAGAAAGGTAGTCGAAACGGGAACCCCAGAAGCATGAAGGAGAAAATGACCCTCGAGCTGAGAAATCATAAGAAACCCGACTGTGAATATGTACGGATTAACATTCACCTTTAATATCACGGACGTCAGATCATCCGTGTCGCTGTTGCTGAGTATCACATTCCCTTGGATGACCCCACTCCGACCGTATATAGGATATACACTGCCGGGATGTTGGTCTCTAAGAACAACGGTGAGGCGGTCTGTTATTCTACGATACACCCCGGTGGGGGGTCGCGACGAGGTACGACGAGTGGATTCAACAGTTTGCTCTCCTGGTAAGAGCCCACACGAATAGCGAGGCGAGGGCGTAGAGGGTGTGTATGGGGGCAGGGTGTCGTGTCCCATTTTGCATGACTCGACGTGATAAATGCTGAGTGGATATAGTAGTGTGCCATGCCTTGGTATATAAGTATCATGATTAGCACTCTGTACCGCAACGTTCGAGTCAGATCTACAATATCAAGAGAACGGCGGTATTGGCGCAGTCAGGGGCTCGGCGCACCGTCGCGGCAAGCTGCAAGAGCCAAGTCATCTAGTTACGGTACTGTCACCATGACTCCGCGTGCCACAGTGACTCACTGCGACTCCCAGTGATTGGCAACTAACCTGATATATGCCCTGCCATCATTCTGCTGCTTCTCATGACTCGGGAGTGGTTGGCATAAACCTTGCTTGCAGTAACAAACAAAGGTATGTTTATGATGCGTAGTAAAGTAAGGACATAATTTTATGTCGAGGTCGAATGAAGCGAACCCACCCGGTGCCACCCGGTCCTCCCGTCCCAGAAGAGATTCAGAAAGCGAAAATTAGTAAGTGGACAGAATGGGACGAGAGTAATTCAGAAACTTCAACCCAGCGTTTTTGTATTCAAGTACTGTCACAGTATTCAAATATATGGCCAGGTTGTATTTGGGTTGTATCCAGGCGCAAGTACTCATGCAATAATTATTACAAAGGGGGTGTGACAAAACGAGTCCTATACCTCCACGTCTGGCTTGTCATCCTTTGAAACCACACTGGGTCCAAGGTCGATAACAGTGTAGAAGGAAAATGTTTTGACCTCAGGAGCCTTTGTTGTTCTAGATGGTGTGCCTGCACCATCCTCGGAAGGCAAAGGATCGTCAGATCGGTACGTATATGAGACCATCATGTTAAACTATGTGGCGGATTAGTCCCCCGGTAAGTCGTCCATAGAAAGATATACAAACCTTGACCTTGCCCTTAAAACCTGGCTTAATGTTTACCTCGCCTCCCACGATGGTCACATTTGCCCTCCTTTCCAGTACACCAACATTTTTAAGGCGACCGCGTGGCCCTTTGTCTTTGATCCCTCTCCCGGTATCTCCAATTCCAATTCCAAGTTCGTCGTCCTCTACTCCGAACATGTCTTCGTCATCGTCGTATTCCCATGCCTCTGCGAAGGCCGCAACAGAGAACGGCGTGGTTGGCAGCGACACTTGGTACGAACGCCCGTCCGCAACTCTTTGGGGAGATAACCGCACTTGGATCGGATCGTATAATGGGTTGGTCAGCGCGAGCTGAAAGGGACTATTTGTTCCGGCGTGCATAACGCCACCCTTGGCATCTGTACCGGAGCTTGGAGCCTTGCCAGCCACTCGCTTAGCTGCCTGTGTTTGAGGAAAGCCGACTGTAATGGCGGGCAAGTAGTTGGCCGCCACAAGCTTGATCTTGTAACGCACGGACTGCGCCTTTTGTTCCGGCTTGATTAATATATGTCTGCACGCTGGACATCGTTTAGAGACTTTCGAGTGTAGGGGTATCCGATTCGGTCGTAGATCGCTTGAACATGATTGAGTAATTAGTCTTCCCAAGCTCGTTGACATTACCTCGAGCGCGGTGGTGTCGTCCAACTGTTTCCCCACCGTTGTTCAAACTTGGCTACCTCTTCAATGGTTTCCATATGTCTCAGAAGTTCGACATCCGCGTCGTCTCCACCGCCTCCGAGCTGACTGAAGACAGCAGTTTCTACCCTGCTCTTGTACTCAGGCATCTCGTCCTTGTTTGCCGTTCTATCTCGACCGGCACGACTACGACCAAGCGGGTTATACTTGCCAACCCCGGGTATTTCGCGCGCGAGTGCGGCAGAGGCAGCAGCTGTGGCAGAGGATGTGTGTAGGTGATGAGACGATACTGCTGGCAAATGCGATGAGGATGAAAGAGATGATGTACGCAGAAAAGGCTCGAAGTGCTCTTTCAAACGTTCAAACTCCAGCGATTCCGGGGCAGAGTCTTCGAACTTTTGTAATTGCGCTAGACACATCGCATCAGCAAGACAAGAACGAGGAAAGTACCGATGCCGCTCACCTGCCAGTCCAGTCGGTTTCTCGAACGTGATATCGACCTCGGCCGAGTCCCAGCGACAATGACCACAATATAAGAAGTACGGAGCTTCTCCGACGTTACTGAGCGAAGCTGAAGGTCGACCATCGCCGTCATCTGGGGGGTCGGATGCTACTACAGACAGAGTAGAACGACATATGGGGCAAGAGAAACAATTGCGTGCACATCTATGGACGATAAAATTAGACATCCGCACTAGTCAAAGGCGACTCACCGGTTCTTTTCAGCCCTTACACTTGCACTAGGAACTTCGAATAAGCAGTTTGGGCAGTAATAGCCACTGACTTCAACAGAGACACATCGATTACACCGGACAGCATCACATTCTTCGCAAAAATAAAGGTTATGCAATGGGTGAAAGCTTGCGGAGGACGAAGCTAAGGTCGGGGGTGGCGGAGTCTGCAAGTTTGACCCAGACATGCAAGGGCAGTAGTACTGGATGCTTGGCCACATCTCGCCGCTATGTGTACAAAACAGCGAAGGATGCACTAGATCAGTGAAGTGAATTCGAACGCAAAAACAATACTCCTTCGTAATCATTCTGAATATACATACATCTTACATAATCGGCAGCTAACAATCTGCCTGTTCTTATACATCGTACACAATTCTAGCACCAACCCAAGGATACGGGTAGTTATGTTGGTACCAGTTGCGCATGCTGCGCCTTTCAGCGATCCGCGGGATCGTGGCAAAAGATCCTCCTACCTATGAAGAAATATTGAACGAATGGAAGATAGAAAAAGGTTCAGGACAACGTACTACGACTTGATGATGACCATCAAAGAAATCAGCAGAGTACCTATGGAGGTGGTCACTAACTGAGCACACATCAGATGGATTTTGCTCACCCGGGGTACAGCTGAGACGGAACAAAGCCCGTAAACTTACTGAATACGGTCGAGGTCCATTCCCACACGCCGCCGTTGTGTCCCTGGCCATACCAGTTGTCCACACCAGTCGTGGCGCTGAGCCAGCGCCGTGTTAGAAGATAGATCCGGCTACTCGAGCGAATATGGAATTACTTACGGGACAGGATGCCAGTTTCTGAATCCGATGTTCGCACCTCCTTCGTAGCCGCATGCGAACTTATCCATGAACACGCGAAGTTCTGGTTCAGTAGGGAGTCGTCCACCCTGCACGCTCGCATATACTGACAGGTTGTCGTAGGAAGTGAGGACAGGCCAGTCCCAAGCAATGCTCATCGACACGGGACCATACAGTGTACGGACTCTAATCTCCATGTCTTCGTGTTTCACCCAGCTAGCAGGAAACTCGGCTCTGTCCTTCCCGATACCCGTGTAGAACTTGAGGAATTCACCGTTGGTGATGGGCCTCCAAGCGATTCTAAAGGCATCGACAGAAACCCGGCGGGATGGACTCTCGTTATCCCAGCCAAAGACATGCCCTTCTACATCGAGCGTTTTAACAGCATCGTCAGCTTCGATGTCGTCAATGCCGAGAGTAACGATAGTAGCTTCGATGACGATGGTGGGAGATGAAGGCTTAGGAACAGCATTCCACGATGCGAGCAGTGACTCCCACGGGGGTGTAGTAAAATCCGGGGGAGGGATTGTTCCGTTCCCAGCTCGCTGGAGAAGCATGTACAATAAAGTCTGGCATCGAGTCAAAACGACATCCAGACATGAACGAAAACAAAACAAAAAACCTCAATGTGTAGCCCCTCGTGTTCATATGTCATAAAGAGTACTCGAGCAAATTTTCTCGTCAAATGGATAGTGCCACTGGATATATTCATGTATAGCTTCGTGAGTCGCTCCCGCACACGTTCCCCGAAGGAGAGGATGCTACTGAGCGATGGCCAATCTTCGTCGTTTTGTGGGACTTCAGAGTGCGCCTGACAGTATTCAGTTAGCTTCTGGAATAGAAGGATGGAAAAGGACACGAACATGGCATTGGGTTGGGTCGTCCACATTAGGGTCAATACCTCTCTACTCATGGATAAGATATTTAGTCGTGTATAGCGTAAGGTAAAACAACCTACTTCAAAAATGAACTACGTTCCAAGGATGAATACGAATCACATCATAATCAACGATATAAAACTGACCTTGAATTCCTCGGGCTGAGTATGAGGTTCCTGCAGCAGACGGGAGAGATGAATATCCAAGAACGTCGGAATGTGACCAAGATAAAACAAGCACATATGACGGAGGTCAATGGGCTTCTCGAAAAGCATGGACGATGGAATCATCCGTAGCGTGACAAAATCCCATGCGTTCCACATGTCTTGCCAATCTCGCATGCTCGGAATCCCGAACTTTTTATCGATGATTTCTTCGGTGGGTGTAGTAGGTGACGACAGTAAGGGAAACGAGAATGGTGGACGCTCAAGTAACCATAAGGAGTAGCGTGACGTGCCATCCGTCCAACGTTGAATAGGTCGCAAGTTCGCATCAGCGAACAACGTATAGGCGTCTCTCTCCGAGTACTAGAGATAATGAATATCAAGAATCTGGCGATAGACAACCTTCTACCTTAAGAGACATCTCGATCTTGAGAAGCTCATCTTTCGAGAAATAGACCTCTTCCTTGCCGCCCGGGACAGTGATGCGGTGAGGGTGCAGGCACTTGTAGAATGCTTCGTGGGCACCTAGAGAAGCATGAACAAGGAAGCCATGACTCGTTGTAACTCGTATACACTCACGACTACCTTCATCATAAGAGTTGACGTATTCCCAATTGCTGAGATCAAAAAGTCCTGAGTCACCAAGAGCGATCCCGGCTGCCTTGAGACCGTTCATGATAAAGTTTCTGGTAAGACCTTTAGAGTCGTTGTAAGCAACCTCGATTTCCTCGCGGCCGTTATCGTGATCAAGACCCAGCAGGAGAGTATCTCCATAACCTGCGCGTAATGGCAACGAGCGAAGAAACTGAGCGTCTTTTCCCCGTGAAAAATTGCCGATAGAGGAGCCTATGAATAGAAAATGAAGCTGTGGTTGTCCTGGAGTGGATGACTTCCTTATGTCGGTGTCTGTTACGGCTTCTCCCGTGGATGTAGACGATCCAGGAGAAGGGCCTCGGCGAGTATTCTGAAGTGTATAGCGTTCAAACGACGGACTGCCACTGTCACCACAATCTCCTTTATCAACTGTCTCCTGTAAGCCTCCTTGAAGTACAAAAGCGACGCCGTCTTCATAGGTGCCAAGCAAACCTTTTGCATCGATCTTTCCCTGGATAGTCGAGCCTACGTCGGAACTGAGCAACTGGATCAGAGTCCGTTGGATCTCTTGTTCTTCAAGGTCGAGTGCAAAATACGTCGCAGAAGGGATGGTTGGGGTTCCTGACACCAAACCAGCGAGGGCACACAGTATGTGTGAGGTCTTTCTGAGGGCACTGAGTTCCGTATTAGCAACGCCCAAATTGTCATTGTCGAGAGAGAAGGATGGTTCTCAATGAGACCACGGGTTGAATACATGTATGTAACTTCGATAAAGCATTCAGACGTGACTCACCCTGCGCCAAGCTCCAGTAAGACCTGGGCAGGTCCTTCACTGCTTGCTGATGAACGGCTTTGCATAATTCGCACAATTTCGGTTGCGTGTCCGCGAAATATTTCCTCCTCAGCACCAAACAAGTAGTACTCTGGCGCATTTGTGGTGATTTCATCATAAAGTCTGAGGCCGCGCTCGTTGTAGAGAAGTAGGGTGGGTAATGTCTTTGCGTTAAACGGCGCTCTAAGGCCCCTAACGATAATGTCGGGGACGTCGTGCTGGGGTTTATCTGCGCCGTTTTGGTAGTTTCGGATATCAAAAATGTGAACTGTAGCGCTTGCTTTGCCCATAGTCAAGGAGAGTTGAGTGCTGCAGGTGGGTCTTGCCAGGGATTGGGTGACGTCTTTCGACGGACACTCCCTTTTATGTGAACCTGGGCCGTAGAGCGACTCGTGTGCCAAACAGAAACAAGGTAGATCGGGGCGCAACTATGCTGAAGTAAGCGGCCCCCCATAAATGATGCAAATGGAGTTGGGCTGAAGACTGGGCCTTTGAAAGGCCAACTCAGCTCCACAATAAGCACAGAAAAATCATCTCACGCACACAACCCCCCTCTCCAGGCCTGATCGTTCTGCCAGAAGGCGACCTGAATAAAAGGGATCGCTCAATCGGCCCGGTGCACGATCGTGATCTTGGGGTGCCCGTGACCAAGTGCTTTGGTTCATCGCATAACCGCCTTGTACTGCCTAGCTTGAAACTGTGGTTCACTGTTGACCAAGGACAGTCGTCGACCATGTTGTCGCGCGCTCTATTTGCGAACAGCAAACGCTAAGCACGGGAATTATGCTGGCCACGGCGATAATGTCATTAGAGCCCAACTCAGGACAGAGTGTTCTTACTAGACAGGAGAAAAGGCGTCGAACGTTCATCGGAAGTAGTGACGGACAGTGACCAGGTTGAATTCGGCCCAACATCTACAAACCTAGCCGAGCTGAAAGACTCCCCGTTTGGGCATAGTGGTGAAGTAACCCGTGCTGCCTGCCAGCCAATGAGAGGGCTCGCCTAGCTAGATGAAGCCAGTACTGTGTGGTGTGAGATTGGCCGTCCTGTTGGGTGCATTTGTTTGACTGTGGCGAACCAGGGTACTAATATATTATATACCTGGTTGCGACCATCTTGCAAATGAGTACGACTCGGATAATTGGTCTACAAAAGTAGTCTATGTAAAATATCAGAGAAACTCAAGTCTGCATTTCCCATCGATGAAGAAATGGAGTCGTAATCCTTGAGATGATTTTTAGGTTTTGAGTGAGCTGGAAGGGCTCGGAAGGCGAAAAAAAAGCTACACTTGTAGCACTTCGAGACTATGTACACGCTTATTTATAAAGTCGGAGTTTGAAACTGTGGGCAACACTGACTTTGTCAGCAAAGGGCTCTTTCACCGTCGCCCTCAGCATCGACGATGAGCGCTGCGTTTGTTCCCCCACCACCGGGCATGCCGCCCCCACCGCCAGGCATGCCTCTGCCAGCGGGCTTCAGCCAGCAAGCCTCCTCCCACATGCCTCTGGAAATGCTCGCGCAAAAATCGCAAAAATGGGTTTCGATGCAAAAGAAACGCTATGGCGAAAAACGCAAAGGAGGTTATGTTGATATGGGCAAACAGGTGTGTGTGGTTATGATCGTCGTCGCCCTTATTGTTAATATGTATTGTAGGACCTGCCTCCCGAGCACGTCCGGAAAATTATCAAGGACCACGGGGATATGAGTAACAGGAAGTTCCGCAACGACAAGCGTGTCCATCTTGGTGCGCTCAAGTACGTGCCTCATGCTGTCATGAAACTTCTTGAAAACATCCCCTACCCTTGGGAGCAAGTCCGCGAAGTCCCCGTCCTCTATCACATCACTGGCGCCATCACCTTTGTAAATGAAATTCCTCGAGTTATCGAACCCGTTTATCATGCGCAGTGGAGCACCATGTGGCTCGCTATGCGCCGAGAAAAACGCGACCGTAGACATTTCAAGCGTATGCGTTTCCCTCCCTTTGACGATGAAGAACCACCCCTCGACTATGGTGACAACGTTCTGGATGTCGAACCTTTGGAGGCAATTCAGTTGGAGCTGGATCGTGACGAAGACGCTGCAATTATCGACTGGTTTTATGATCCAAAACCACTTGTTGATACCCCCTCAGTCAATGGTTCCTCGTACCGCTATTGGTCACTTACTCTTCCAGTTATGGCGAACCTTTATCGTCTTGGGCGTACTTTGTTATCGGACAGTCCAGATAGCAACGCGAGTTACTTGTTCGACAAGAAGTCCTTCTTCACAGCCAAGGCACTCAACATGGCCATCCCGGGGGGGCCCAAATTCGAGCCGCTTTACCGCGATATGGATACTTTCGACGAAGATTGGAACGAATTCAACGACATTGGCAAGGTGATCATCCGGAATCAAATCCGCACCGAGTACAAAGTTGCATTTCCTCATTTGTATAACTCGTTGCCTCGGTCAGTCCACCTGTCCCCCTACCACGTACCCAAAAACGTCTATATTCGGACGGATGACCCTGACTTGCCTGCGTTCTACTTTGATCCCCTTATCAACCCCATCTCCCTCCGAGGAGCAACGCCCAAGAATGCTCCTCTTGTCCCCCACGAGGACAAGATCTTTGGTCCCAATGGTACCGACGAGGACGACTTTGAGCTTCCCGAAGAAGTGCAACCATTTTTGGAGGACAAACCTCTGGAAAATGACCTCACAGCAGATTCTGTCGCTTTGTGGTGGGCCCCCGATCCGTACAACCGCCGGTCTGGCCGGATGAGGCGTGCACAAGACATCCCGTTGGTGAAGAATTGGTATCTTGAGCACTGTCCTCCCAATCAGCCCGTAAAAGTTCGCGTCTCGTACCAGAAACTGCTTAAGTGCTACGTCTTAAACGAACTCAAGAGTCGTCCGGAGAAGGCCATGACGAAGAAGAACTTATTCCGACAACTTAAGGCAACGAAATTCTTCCAAACGACAAGACTTGATTGGGTCGAAGCTGGCTTGCAAGTCTGCAGGCAAGGTTACAACATGCTCAATTTGTTAATCCACCGCAAGGTAACTCGGTTTTTAACACGCAGCGTAGCCCCTCATTAATGTCTGTGCCATAGAATCTGAACTATCTTCACCTCGACTATAACATGAACTTGAAGCCTGTTAAGACACTGACAACCAAAGAGCGCAAGAAGTCTCGCTTTGGAAATGCTTTCCACTTGTGTCGTGAAATCCTCCGGCTCACCAAGCTCGTCGTCGATGCGCATGTCCAGTTCCGGCTCGGCAACGTCGATGCTTTTCAACTTGCTGATGCCTTGCAATATATCTTCGCTCATATTGGTGCTCTCACCGGTATGTACCGCTACAAGTACAAGGTCAATTGTCACAACTTCGTCATTTCTTCATTGGCTAATTTGTCATCTTAGTTAATGAGACAAGTACGCATGACGAAGGACTTGAAGCACTTGATCTACTATCGCTTTAACACAGGACCTGTTGGAAAAGGGCCTGGGTGTGGTTTCTGGGCACCTGGTTGGCGAGTCTGGCTCTTTTTCATGCGTGGTATTGTCCCTCTTCTCGAACGTTGGCTTGGGAACCTCCTTGCTCGTCAGTTTGAGGGTCGTAATAGCAAAGGTATCGCGAAAACTGTGACGAAACAGCGCGTAGAGTCGCACTATGACCTCGAGCTCCGTGCGGCTGTTATGCATGATATCTTGGATATGATGCCGGAGTCCATCAAGCAGAACAAGGCCAAGACAATTCTGCAGCACCTGTCCGAAGCTTGGCGGTGTTGGAAGGCAAACATTCCTTGGAAGGTTCCCGGGATGCCGACCGCCATTGAAAATATTATTTTGCGGTACATCAAGAGTAAGGCCGATTGGTGGTGCTCGTAGGCCTTTTGTTTTTCCAGGAAGTGAACGACTCATAACTGCATGACTTCTTCCAGTGTTGCTCACTACAACCGCGAACGCATCCGGCGTGGTGCCACGGTCGACAAGGCTGTTGTGAAGAAGAATTTGGGTCGGCTCACTCGTGAGTGATGCATTGTCTCATGCTATCGTTACTCTAATGGAAAATTAGGTCTCTACCTCAAGGCTGAACAGGAGCGGCAGCATGGTTACCTCAAGGATGGTCCTTACATCAGTGCCGAGGAGGCTGTCGCCATATACACTGCAACTGTTCATTGGCTGGAAAGTCGCAAGTTTGCCCCTATTCCATTCCCGTAGGTAAACCCTTGTCGATTTGTGGTTGCGCCTCATGTCTCGGATATAGGCCTCTATCGTACAAACATGATACCAAACTTTTGGTCTTAGCCCTCGAGAAGTTGAAGGAGGCTTATTCAGTCAAAGGGCGTCTCAATCAGTCGCAGCGCGAGGAACTTGCTCTTATTGAACAAGCATACGACAACCCTCATGAATGTGAGTCACTTGTCGCCAATCTTGGTGATAAAGTATTTTACGCGATACTAGGCTTGTCGCGCATCAAACGTCTACTTCTCACGCAACGTGCCTTCAAAGAGGCGGGTATCGAGTTCTTCGACACCTATGACAAGTTGATTCCCTGCTACGACATCGAGCCTGTAGAGAAGATAACTGACGCTGTAAGTATACCTCCAATTTGTGTTTGGTTACTGACGGATTGCTCTTGCAGTACCTTGATCAATTCTTATTCTTCGAAGCGGACAAGAGAGGATTATTCCCTGCTTGGATTAAGCCCGCTGATACTGAGCCGCCCCCTCTTCTCGTGTATAAGTGGTGTCAAGGCATCAACAACTTAACTGACATCTGGGAGACGGGCGAGGGCGAGTGTAATGTTATGATGGAAACCGTGTTCTCCAAGGTGTATGAGAAGATCGATCTGACGCTTCTTAACCGTCTACTTCGCCTCATCTTGGATCATAACTTAGCAGATTATATAACTGCGAAGAACAACATCGGTAAGCTCAATACCTATGTTGTACTGGTCATTGCTAATATCTTCTATTCAGTTTTGACATACAAGGATATGGCGCACACCAACGCGTACGGTCTCATCCGTGGTTTGCAATTCTCTGCCTTTGTTTTTCAGTACTATGGCCTTGTGCTCGATCTTTTGATCCTGGGACTTCAAAGGGCCAGCGAAATGGCTGGACCGCCTCAGATGCCAAACAACTTCTTGCAGTACCGCGATTCTGCCACTGAAACGCGGCATCCCATTCGACTATACTCCCGTTACGTCGACAAGCTACACATCCTTTTCCGCTTCACAGCTGATGAGGCCCGAGATCTCATTCAACGTTACTTGAGTGCCAACCCAGATCCGACGAACAACAATGTCATTGGTTACAACAACAAGCGCTGCTGGCCTCGTGATTGTCGAATGAGGCTTATCAAGCATGATGTCAACCTCGGCAGAGCCGTCTTCTGGAACGTGAAGCAAAGTTTGCCTAGGTCTTTGACAACTATCGAATGGGAAGACACATTTGTCAGCGTTTACTCTCAGAATAATCCCCAACTTCTGTTCTCCATGTCTGGATTCGAGGTTCGCATATTACCGAAGATTAGGACGATGGGTGGAGAACAATTCTCGTTGAAAGATGCAGTTTGGAACCTCACAAATGAGCAGACGAAGGAGCGCACCGCGCAGGCCTTCCTTCGGGTGTCGGATGAAGGTGCGTTGGGTTGTAATTCTTCTTTTGAGATACTGAGGTTGGTTTTCTTGCAGGCGTCCAGCAATTCAACAACCGAATCCGACAAGTTTTGATGAGTTCGGGTTCGACAACTTTTTCCAAGATCGTTAACAAGTGGAACACTGCCCTTATCGGTCTCATGACTTACTATCGAGAGGCAGTTATTCACACGAACGAGTTACTTGACGCGTTGGTAAAGGCAGAGAACAAGATCCAGACGCGGGTTAAAATTGGCCTGAACAGTAAAATGCCCTCACGTTTCCCCCCGGTTGTGTTCTACACACCCAAGGAACTCGGCGGTCTCGGAATGCTGTCCATGGGTCATGTTTTGATTCCTCAAAGTGATCTTCGTTGGTCAAAGCAGACTGACGTCGGGGTTACGCACTTCCGCGCTGGTATGTCTCATGAGGAAGATCAACTTATTCCCAACTTGTATCGCTATCTCCAGCCATGGGAAGCCGAGTTCTTGGATTCTGCACGCGTTTGGTCAGAATACTCCATGAAACGAAAGGAGGCAAACGCACAAAACCGGCGTCTGACTCTAGAGGATCTCGAAGATAGTTGGGACAGAGGTATTCCTCGCATTAACACGTTATTCCAAAAGGATCGGCATACGTAGGTCATCCAAAAGTACTGGCCTCGTTCCACACTGACAGCTCCCCTCAAGTTTGGCCTATGATCGTGGTTGGCGTGTGCGAACTGACTGGAAGCAATACCAGTTATTGAAACAGTACGTCGTTGCCCTCCTTCTGTTGCTCGTATTCGACTAACTGTTTACAGCAATCCCTTCTGGTGGACTTCGCAGAGGCATGACGGGAAGCTATGGCAGCTCAACAATTACCGGGTCGATGTGATCGCTGCTCTTGGTGGTGTCGAAGGAATTCTCGAGCACACGCTCTTCAAGGGCACTTACTTCCCCACTTGGGAGGGTCTTTTCTGGGAGAAAGCGTCTGGCTTCGAGGAGTCCATGCGATACAAGAAGCTCACGAATGCTCAGCGATCTGGTCTGAACCAAATTCCCAACCGTCGATTTACTTTATGGTGGAGCCCAACGATCAACCGCGCGAACGTTTACGTTGGTTTCCAGGTCCAGCTTGACTTGACTGGTATCTTCATGCACGGCAAAATTCCTACGCTTAAGATCAGTTTAATCCAGATCTTCCGTGCTCATTTGTGGCAGAAGAGTAAGTTCGCTTGTGCCCTAGGAGCTGTCTTTCTCTTAATTGCATTCTATAGTTCACGAGAGTGTGGTCATGGACCTGTGTCAGGTATTCGACCAGGAGCTTGAACCTTTGCAGATCGAGACTGTTCAGAAGGAGACGATCCATCCTCGTAAGAGTTACAAGATGAACTCGTCATGTGCCGACATCTTGTTGTTTTCTGCGTACAAGTGGAACATCACACGCCCATCCCTTGTGACCGATGTGAGTTCTCCCTATTCGAAAGGCAATGCGAAGGTTCATTTCTCGGTACAGAACAAAGATGTCTTGGATGGCACCACAAGTAACAAGTATTGGATTGATGTACAGCTTCGATGGGGTGACTTTGATTCGCATGATATCGAGCGGTATACGCGTGCAAAGTTCTTGGACTATGTAAGTGATTATGATTGTCTATGCATGACTTTTGGATCTCACGCACTGCTCAGGTATCCGATTCTATGAGCATTTATCCATCCCCTACTGGTGTCATGATCGGCATGGACCTGGCATACAATTTGTGGTCGGCATATGGCAATTGGTTCCCCGGTATGAAGCCTCTCATTCAACAAGCTATGGCCAAGATCATGAAGGCAAATCCTGCCTGCCATGTGTTGCGCGAGCGCATACGCAAAGGTCTCCAGCTATACTCATCAGAACCAACGGAACCATACTTGAACAGTCAGAACTACTCAGAACTCTTCTCGAATCAGATCATCTGTAGGCGCATCGGATTTGGTACATCATACGCTGCTCAGTTTCGATTTAGGGTTCGTTGACGACACGAACGTTTATCGCGTCACGATTCACAAAACCTTTGAGGGTAACTTGACCACCAAACCCATCAGTAAGCAGCCGACTCTTATTCTTGGCGCAACGGTGACTTAACTTGTTACTTAGATGGGGCAATCTTTATCTTTAATCCACGATCAGGGCAACTTTTCTTGAAAATCATTCACACTAGTGTCTGGGCCGGTCAAAAGCGTTTAGGACAACTCGCGAAATGGAAGACCGCCGAAGAAGTAGCTGCTTTAGTTCGGTCTTTACCTGTCGAGGAACAGCCCAAGCAGGTGATTGTCACTCGCAAGGGAATGTTGGGTAAGTACGTATACCATCCCCGCAAACTTCGTTCATATCTGTTCCAGATCCTCTCGAGGTGCATCTACTAGACTTCCCAAACATCGTCATCAAAGGTAGTGAGCTGCAGCTTCCCTTCCAAGCATGTATGAAGATGGAAAAGTTTGGTGATTTGATTCTTGTAAGTCTTACGGGTCTTTTCGGAAACCCCTGAGCTAAACATAAACATTGTGTAGCGTGCTACACAACCGCAAATGGTGCTCTTCAGTCTATATGGTACGTCCGATTTACTATTGATGATACCGATCTTACATCTCTCCGACAGATGACTGGTTAAAATCCATCTCTAGCTATACTGCTTTCTCTCGTCTTATCCTCCTCTTACGTGGACTCCATGTCAACAATGAAAAGGCGAAGATTATTCTCCACCCTGACAAGTCTACGATTACGGAACCCCATTTCGTGTGGCCAACTTTGACGGATGACGAGTGGATCAAGGTTGAGGTTGCCATGAAGGATCTCATCCTGGCTGTAAGTAACATCATTACCCATTGTTCGTTTTCCGTGATGTCTTACCCTTCTGATCAAGGACTTCGGCAAACGCAACAGTGTCAACATTGCGTCGTTGACGGCCAGCGAGATCCGCGACATCATTCTCGGACAAGAGATTGCTGCTCCCTCTGTACAACGCCAACAAATGGCGGAATTGGAGAAGGGCACTGAAGCCCAGGGGCAGGTTACGGCTGTCCAAACGTGAGTTACCATTGACGTAGTTGTTGGGCGTTTTGCCGATTTTAATGTTAGCCAAACGACCAACATTCATGGTGACACCATCCAGACGGTCACAAGTAAGTGAATCCTAATAACGTCACGCATGCTGCGCTGAATGACTTGATACTATTGCAGCAACAAGCTACGAGCAGCAGGTATTTAGCAGCAAATCTGACTGGCGCGTCCGTGCCATCTCCGCGACTCATCTACCACTTCGTCTTCAACATATCTATGTGTCCAACGACGACGTGAAAGACGACGCCGCTTCATATACATACGTGCTACCAAAGAATGTTCTGCGCGCTTTCATCGCCGCTGCGGACTTGCGGACCCAGGTTGCCGCTTTCATGTATGGTGTCTCCCCACCAGACAACAAGCAAGTCAAGGAGATCAAAGCAGTAACTTGGGTACCCCAGCGAGGTAGCAACAACAATGTCGAACTGCCAGCTCAGCTTCCCAAGGATGATTTCTTACTGAAAGATCTCGAACCTTTGGGATGGATCAAGACCCAAGCGCTTGAGCTCAACCACCTATCGCCTACGGATGTTACCACACAAGCGAAGCTCATGGCAGACCACCCCGAATTTGGATCATCGACGATCTGTATCGCAGCTTCGTTCACTCCCGGATCCGTCTCTTTATCTGCTCATTCGTTGACTGTCGGTGGATTCGAGTGGGGTCGTAAAAACATGGACAATTCAGCCAATCCGCCGGGCTTCAACCCTAACATGTCCGAGCGTGTCCAGCTTTTGCTGTCGGACCGCATCTTCGGTATGACCCTTGTACCCGAGGGCAAGGTCTGGAACTACGGCATTGGCCTTACTCAGTTGTGGTCACCCAACTTGCCGTACAGTATGACTCTGGATACACCACTTCTCTTCTGGGCGGAGGAACATCGACCTGCTGCATTCTTAACTGTGAGTTGACATTTCACTTATTGACGGGTCTCGTTGCTCATATACCACCTTGCAGTTTGCGAACTTGGAGCAGGCTGAAGATAGCGCAGATGTAGAGAATAGCTTTGCATGACGTACCGTACTTCTTTGGTCTCGTATATTTTGTCAATGACGCTTTGTAGTAGATGTATCTGTCTCACTTAATAATGTCACCTCGCTTTGCAATTTCGTCGTCACAATTTGTGCTCTTGATAACTTACCTGTACATTGTAGGCATTAGGTGTTGTGCAAATGGACGAAGGGTCGTAATAAAGATGATTTCAAGATGCAAGAAATTAGTAGTGAAGTACTACAACCTATCTCATGTCGTCACGAAGCCAAGCGAAACCACCGATCCGCGTTGAGAGAGTGCTGCCAGCTTACTCTCTTGCCGTTCTTCAGACCCAAACCTTTCCACTTCAACCGTGTCTGCTCGTGTTGCCGTGACAATATGGGACTTGCATCCCCTTCGAGGGGGTGGGGAAAGGGCTACAAAGTCACGGTCTGGCTCGAGCGGCGGGGTTCTCAAGCTGCTCATCGTACTTGATGACGGTGACGTTGGCCGGAAAGGGCTACGAGGTGGAGGCTTGGGAATAGTCGGCGTGACGGGACCCGAAAGCTGAACGAAGGTCGGGTCGTTTTGCATCGTTACAATATGCTCACCAAGCCCAAATGGCTGGGGAGAATGGAAACAAGGCGTGAAAGGGTCATCATCGTTGTCATCACTAAGATCCAGTGTGCTAACCTGGACGGAAGGAATCGGAGAGAAAGAAGATTGGACAGGGGAAAGCGATGTGGGAGGGGTGCTCAGAATACGCAGACGTTGCCTGATGGATAGGCTTCTTAGTGTAGGAGAGGTAGGTTGGGCGAGATTGGAATTGCCTGAAAGGCTCGAAGTCGGACGCGACGATGGTACGGAAATGGGATGAAGATCCGGCGCGTCAGTACTTGAACTCCGGCGATGGCCCTCAACACATGCAGCTTCGTCAGGTCGAGGAGGGAGAGCGGACGAAGGGGGTGGCTTGGGTGAGGTCAAAGAGAGCCGCAGGGCACGCTGTGCGACAGAGCTTCTGAAAGACTTTTGTAGCCCAGAAGCGGGTATTGTCAAGGGAGCAGGGCCTGACGTAGATTGTTGGACCGTCGGAGCAGGAGGGGGAGCAAAATTGGGTGCTGGTCGCGGTGGCGGCATTGAACGCCGTTTAGATGTTCCAATGTGCGCCACAGGTGACGAGCCCAGAACGGACATCGACATCGGCCGCGATGACGCTCCGTTACCGACAACTGATCCCAATGGTGAAGGGAAAGACCCATCAAGAAAGAGCACTGGTCTCTGAGACCGACCTCGCGAATCAGCTGTACTTGTTGAACTAGCGCTGTACGTCGAGGTACCAGAGGTGCGTTTCCAAAATGTAGGCGACAACGAGGAACCACTGTTGGGGCTGATTCGAGGCTGAGAGTGAGAATTGGAAGACAAACTACTGGAGGAACGGTCAGCGGTATAAGTGACCGGTATAGATATGCTTGATTCCACCGAGGTACGATACGTGTTCTCCGGTGACTGCGGAATAGAAGGCGGGGGTCCCGAGGGTGGTGTGAGCTGCTTCGGAAGGGGAACACCTTGGCGAGACCATCTTTTAGTGATAGCAGTGAATTGTGAAAGCTTATCCGTTGATACGGATCCACTCCCGGGGGATGAAGAATTGACAATCCCGTTTCCCAACAGAGTCGGTGTCACCTCACGTTCGCTATCATGTGCTTCACCAACACAAGGGGAAGGTGCTTCAAAGCCCGGATTCGGAGCAAAACACTCTGGTTGTTCACCTGATAGGCTAGATAAGTCAGGGGACATGGGCGAAGTTTCCCTCAGCATAGCATCACCAAAGCCCCTGGACGGAATTCCGAAGTTCCCTGCAACACTGCGATTACCACTAGCTTGCTTGTACATTCCCTGCTGCTCGTGTAGAAACGTGGCAGGAATAGTTGCAACACCGTGCTTAGATTTCCTGGGAGGGGGCTGGAGGGACAATGTCAAGGTGCCTTGGCGTGAGAGGGAAGGTGTAGGCGGAGTGTTTGAGCCTGGGGGTGTGCCGGAGGAACTGGCTTCCGGAACGGAAATTGATAGCTCTGGTGCATCACGCTCCTTTGATATCTTTAAATCCGATGCAGTGATAACAACGGGCCCATTGGTTGAACGCAGACTCGGAGCAGGCGAACCTCGTCCCGTTACGTGTGGGAGTGGCAGGGGAAGGGAGTGAGAGGGCGAAGAGCTGGAATCTGCGGAAGATTTGTTGCGGAGCATGGTGAGAAGGCTGGTGCCCACTGAACCAAAGGAGTCCTCTGCATGCCCAGGAGGATAGGCAAGGATAGGTGAGCCTTCGACGGAAGGTGAACGGGGCCGTGTCCCCGAGAAGATTCCTTTCATGGCGGTGGTGGGTGATGACGACGACGGGATGTTTATCCTCAGGGAACGAAGTGATGGAGGAGGCGAGGGCGAGGTTGTTATCGGCGGTGATGGGGGCGAAATGGCAGTTGAGGTTTTGATTGGGTGCGTTGGTATAATTCCCTGCAGATGCATTGAAAGCATGACATCCATATCACCCTTTGGCTCATTTCCTC
Source organism: Boletus bicolor (assembly GCA_003316205.1). NCBI lineage: Eukaryota > Fungi > Basidiomycota > Agaricomycetes > Boletales > Boletaceae > Boletus > Boletus bicolor. The sequence goes on from QFEM01005890.1 coordinate 26,058, forward strand.
CATCCACCCGTGCCGGAATATTGAGGCCGGCACGCACAGCCCTGCAACGCTTGTCAGAACTCCGGGCAACCGCAAAGCTTAACAAACTATACCTCTGGGCCAGTACCGCGTTCTTGATCGCCGCAATCCAACGTTGCGACTCCACAGGGTCCGTGATTTGCAAAAACCACATAGTGGACAAACTCCCCTCTGCAATTGCCCCACACCTCTTCGTAGAAACGTCCTTTCCGGCGAATTTGACCACATGACCCCTCCCACCGACCTCTTCTTCAGCAACAAAAATGACACTGTCCTCAGTGACTTCTAACCTCTCGACCTCCTTCTCATCCTTTGAGGCGCCTTTAAACAGATGGACGTAGGTCTTCTGACTCGTGAAATGTGATGTGAGCATGATTGTACGGGGTTTCCACTGTTTTGCAAGCGCGTAGATGAGTAACGAAGAAGGCGGAGTAAACTTTGGCAGTGTCGCAGACAATTCTGTGAAAGGGCGGAGTGAAGCCAATGCTGCAGGAAACGACGGTATACGTGCAGGTTGGGGCGGACTTTGGGGGGAATCCAGCGATGACCGACTTGGCGACTTGTACGGGTGGTGCAGAAGCTCTGGATCGAGTCCAATCGACTGCGCGGCTACATCCCGCAGCCGTTCGCGCTCCTCATACTCGTAGTCTCTGTGTGCAGTTGTACCACTAACCGTTGCGGTGACAGTCGTATTATTACGGGCGTTGATCTCGATGACCCCTGGCATGACATTACTTGTGTGGGGTACTGAATGAAAATTTGGTTTCTTTCGAGAGACAGAACCGATTTTCCTGCGAAGACCGAGAACGTCAGAAGCAACTGATAGGATGCTCGTACGATGCCTGGACGGAAGGGATGACGAGTATTGCTGAAAGTGCGAATGCAGAGGAACAGGATGTGAAGAAGAGTCGTATGTGGTGGCTACGGGGGAAGAATCCGGGGACTTGGAGCCAAGGTTGTCGACATCTGTACGAAAGAAGGAGGGAAGGATTGGGTGAGTCGCGGGGAAACCAGGATCTGAGATACTGGACATCTGCTCTGTCGTCGTGAAACCATGAAACATAAGCGTGAGGGCTCTGCATCTATTGCCTGCGCGCTAATCCCGCAGGTTCACTCGAGACAGAGACAGAGAAGTAGACACTCACTGTGACTGTGTCCCCACCCGAAACCGGATGGGTTCGAGTCCGCGCTACCTAGGGAGTGGTCTCTGTCTTTCATTTTGGGACCTGGTGTGTGTGCGCTGCTGGTCGCCTGGGAGGGGGATGGTGCGGAGGGGATTGAGGGACGCCGGGGGAGCCATGAGTGGTGGGAGAGGGAGAGGGGCATGTGAGAGGAGGCTGGGACAGGTGGGGAATGACGAGGATGGTGGTGATGGTAAAGCTGGCAAGAGACAAGTCAGATATGAGTGAAGAATGGGTCGGCATCATCAGAGGCAGTGGACTCGCGAATAGCCACCGCACGAACGAGTCGTGCGCAATGTGTATTTTGGGTTGTCGAATCACCCAACGACGCGATGGGCACGCAAAATGAACGGGGCCAGGCGGCAAACGGGGCCACGGCGGTTCTTCTTCGTGGGATGACCCGGGAAGAATAGGAGCAGCAAATTAAAACTTGCCTTGGTCCACTCGCCATCGACGACCTCGTCCGAGAGACTGCCGTCGTGCTGGGTATCGAACTCTGATGTGGGCGGAAACGAGAATCGGATGCTCGGTGCCATCGTTGGAGCGCAGCAATAGCGCAGCACACGAGCAAGTCGGTTGTCACCCAAAGTTAGTATTAAATCTCGAGATTGCCCACGTCAACGTCAAGCGTCAACCCCAGTCTCACTACTATCAATTCTGACATCCCCGTTCCTGGTCTCTCCATGTCCCTGTCAGGGAATCCAAGCCTATTGGCGTGTTTCACATTGTAGGCCCGTACACGATGCTCGGAAATGCCGCCGAAAACCTTGCTTGACGCGGTTTGAGTGCATCAAGTATGATTCGTATCTTTTTATGAAATCTATCTCTATGGCAATGGCTTAATGGTCCGTTACGATGATGTCGTTCAAGACGAGTTCCCACAATGATAGGGGTTGGTGACAGTCGCTTTCACGCGATAATGTGGACGACAGAAACCAATGGCGATTTGAATGGCAGCCAATATTACTCAGACATGTGGTGAGCTGAATAGTGAACCCGCTGAATAGAGAGAATAAACATCTGTAGGATATCGACATATACAAACGTGCGCATGAAGAATCTGTATTCTACCTGTAGGGATATACGATTCCAGTTGCTGAGACATCAAATTGTCGAAACGGTACCTGGTCAACTGTGGTGGCTACCCTGGTCGCCCAGCACTCCGCTTATATGTCCCGTAAGGGCCGACGGTGCCAGGCGCTCCACCTAACATCTTTCTTTGAATTGTTCCTTCATTGTGTCGTGGAACAGCCGGTCTCTGTTGATCAACCGGATTAACTCCTCCAGATCCAGTTCTGGTTAAATATTCAGGCTCCCGAACTTCGAGGCCAAGTAAACGTCTTAGGACGGCATTTTCACGCTCTAGACGCGAAAGTTCGCACTCTCGTTCCAACGCCCAGTCGTCATCCTCTCTCGGTCTGAAATCAAAGTCGTCCGACGGTGGGTTGTTGGTTTCAGGACGTGGACTCGTAGAAGATGGGGAAGGGACATCTTCCCCATTGAGAACACGCAAGAGTGAACGTAACGTGGCAGATATGCGACCCAGCGAAATTGATTCTGCGGTGGTCGACGAAAGTACGCGAAGGAGATTCTCGGACTCCTTAGCAAGGAGTCTTGCTTCATATTCGCGAATCAATGCGAGTTCGTGTTCCTGGACGTCCCGCTGCACAAAGAGGTGAGTTGACCTTCGATCAGCTATCGCATGCGACTGGGGAACAAACGACGTACCGCCCTCGTGCGGAAAGCACCCATAACACTCTCCAATGTCTGCTCATACTCTTTAATGAGGGCACCCAGTTGTTTGTTGTCGTGCAGCAGATCCTGGTTTTCTGCCGCAAGAGATGCATTCATGCGTTCGAGTTCAACATCATACACATCTACAGCCACAGTTACTTGTGTCAGAAATACAAGTTTTCGTTCACACAAATACCTTGAGCCTTGTCAAGATTGAACCTATGGAAAGTTAATATTTTTATGCGCGGTCGCCCCACATTTCGGACACACCTCCTCAACACAAAGCCGGTTTGGGAATGAGCAGCCTGAGTCTGCGGATGTTGACTTAGGATCAGCACGGCCAGCGGACGAGTTACAGACCTTGACAGCCCCTGCGGAAGTATGGAGTGTTATAGAAAGAGACCTGTTTTGTGCGAGCTGTTCCGAGAGTTCTTGAATAGTATTCAAGAGCTGGACGAGTTCAGATTCGCCAGTGTTGTTGAGGATGGTCATCGCATGAGGCACTAATGCGGCCGCCATTTTGCTCCCGCTTTGGTACCTGCCCCAATTAGGCTTTGTGGACTATAACCACGTCTACGAAACAATGGGCCGTGATTCTTCAGACACGCATCTATTGTCCTCTGGACTTGTGGTCCCCGCGAATATATATAACATACCATCGTCTTAAATGGTTGCTACCTCTTATCACCCTTCATGGCTTTACCACACAATTCTCGCTCTCTTGCACGTCGACAGCTAGTCCAGCTTACACCCGACGCGAAACCTGAAAGCATCGACAGCGACGAGCCTGCACCGCGTACATCAAGTGCCCTCGACAGAGGCGCCGCGGTCCCCCAGTTTGATCTGGAGACCTTCCCGGCGATCTTGGCACCATTCACGCTCCTTCGCAGGGTCCCCGAATCACAGGACATCGATGCATTGCGCGCGCTGGCCCCCGTATTCTCTCATTGTCTTGATGCCGTCTTACACTCCATGGTCCATCTCCCCGAGCATATACCCACCAGTCCAAAGTACCATCTTGCATTGAGTGGGGTCAACTTCTCAAAAGATATGTTCCTGGGCTACGTTAGCCATATACCGCTACATGACCGACCGTCGTCTCGTCGAGAGGCGATTTACGTCGCTATGCAGTATCTTGACATGACAATGTCAAATCTCAAGGGCTTCCTGAACACTGCCGCCTACGAAGTAGCACAATTAAAGCCTTTGCCACAAATTCCTGTCGAGGGCGATCCTGCCCAGGTTACAGACGAATCTGAGGCATCAGTTTCACTCTCACATTCTTCCGTCGAGAGCCACCAACTCAGTTCGAAGGCGGGCACTTTTGCATCACACTCGACGGACACACTCGATCAGTCACAGAAATCCAAATTTTCCGCGTTGCTCAAGCCTCTTTCCCTTCGCTGCAGGGTGAAAAAGAGGCCATCTCGCCTGGATTTTGCTGGTGTCGATTCTGCTGCTTCTAGCACGCTAGTCAACAGCAACTCGGATGACCCGGCATGTGGTTATGTGCACGTTTCCATCTATATCCGTAACTCGTTGGCCCAATTCCCCATTTCCATCGATCCGACTGTTGGCAAAATACCCCACCCTGAAGATGATACAGAACTGTGGAAAGATCGTAATGGGCTGGCTCAACTTGCATCTCTCAAAGCTCTCGTACGGTATATGACAAGCCCCGATGGTGACAGCGACGTAGACATTGTCGATGTCTTTTTCTTATGTTTTCGCTTTTTCTCGACCTCTAAAGAGACATTTGACGCTCTCGTCGCCAGATACGACGAAAATCTAGCCTTCCAATCTCCTTCCATGACGCGGTCACATTCTACGCAGGTTAGAATGCGCATTGCGAGGCTGTTGTACCTCTGGGTGGATCTTCACTGGCGAGCGGAGGATGCAGAGGTGCTAACTCCTCTAACTCAATTCGCCTTCTCCCGCTTGGCACAAGACATACCGCGGGAAGCTTCCTCGAAGTTGGTTTCTTCGTTGCACCAACGTGCTTGCGCCGGCGAGAAATCTAGGGGACTCAGAATTGAAAAAACGATCGCATACGCAGAAGCAATGTACAGACAAGAGCTGCTTAGCAGTACTTGGGAACCACGGGAGAAGAAATTAATGATGAGACGCGACTTCTCCAGAGTCAAACTCGAGCACTTTCACTCTCCCGGAGGGCATGCCATGCTGGCACTTCAGATGACACTCCTGTTATGGGAAAAGTACTGTGCTTTCGAGCCTGAAGATGCGGTTCAGTATCTCGTGACTAGGAACGGTGATGACAACCCGTCCAGATCCGAGGTTGCGCGCAAAGTGGCAAATTTCATGGCCTACGAAAGAGCCGTGCACCGATTTGTCATGAATAGTATCGGGACCGCCGAATCGGTGCAAATGCGAACTGAACTGACCGAATTTTTCCTGGAGGTAGCCACCGTATGTCTTCTCTTGATGGATCTGCGGCGGACTGATGGACATAGGGACAGAAATGCCACGAGCTCCGTAACTACTCGGCCTCCTGTATGATTGCCCTCGCTTGTGACCGCCCAACTGTGCTTCCTTTCATCACGGTACGTAGCTTTATGTTTGCAGCAGACACCGCTCACGTATCCCCACCTACCTACCAGAAATTAAAGCTCAGTCCAGCTCGTGAGCAAATGAAAGCTACGTTAAGGGATTTTTATACGCGGGAAAACCATCATATGGCGGGTTATAAGCAAGCATTACAAAGTTGTTGTTGTCCTGCTCTCCCCGGAATGAGTGAGTACTCTCCTGCTTGGGTTGCATAAACGGGCCTGATAATGCACACGAAACAGTGCTCTTCATCCAGGAAGTCGCGCATGGATGTGGGTTGGGATCATATGACCAGCATCCAAAATTTCCTGGGTCTCGTCTGATAAACCTGAAACGCTACCGCCCAATAACGTGGGCTGTTAGGGGTTTGTTTAAGCCTCTGGCGCATTCGGCGGGTATTGATGATCCCTTTCAGCGATGGAGAAATGCCACACCCCATTTAACATACAGCGTGCCGATTATATTTGTGACTGGCTGGAGCACGTTTTGTCTGAATACCTCGTTGGCACCGAGGTGGAATGGGAAAACCGCATATACAACAATTGGTACGTTAAATGCAACTACTCAGGCAGGCCAATCGTTCATTTTTGTCATCTTGTTAATCTTTGCAGTCGCCAACTGTGAGAGGCCGGAGACGTGGTTTGGAAAACATCCATCTAACCCGACCCCGTCGTTCATTAGAACATGAAGAAAGTCATTTCTTACTCAGTTCATTCCTCACTGGAGGCGTTGCTCACTGATAATATTTTTATCTTATGTATTCTTCTCGAACATGATCGTTGTCGCCTGTACTCAGTCGAATCCATTCGTGATGCATGGTGCCCGGTGCCCATAGCATATATGCAATTTGCGTATATAACCACATGTGGGGTTCGGGTGCCAGGCAGTAGTGCCCTGTCATATCAAGCTGGGTGAGTGGAATCATGCACGGGCTGCCTCGATTCGTCTCCTTGCAATCTGACGTCGGTTCAATGATGAAAAAGAAGTGACGACCGCATCTTTGTCCTTGCTCCGCTCAACCTCCTCTCCCGAGACTCCCAAGATAATTTCAACGTGGCAAGGGTGACCCTGGTAGGGGTTGATGCGACCGTGTGCACGGTACGTGCGACGACGAGTTTTCTGAACGAGTTGTGTGTTTAAAAGCTTGACTGTAGGATAGAGACTTGTTGAAACATACGGGTGCCTGCTGAACGACGACGTTTTTGATGACAAGATCTTCAAGTTCCAAGCTCTTCGCGTCAGCATTGGCCTCGGCATTCTTCAAGAGGCGGGTGATGAACTTGACAGACTTCTCGGGCCAGCGACCTGTGGCAGTCTCTTATCAAGATGTGATCTCCTTCTGTCCGTGAAACCCACCTTGAGTCGTCTTGAATTGTTTGGCCTGGCTAGCACGACCTACGCCACCCGCGTAACGACGGAAGGGAATGACTTGTTTGTGTTCCACGACGTCGCCGAGGTAAGCGTAAGCTTTGGTCAATTTCATGCCTGACGGATCCGCTTGGTTTCAGTGGATAATGCTCGTCCGATCATGAACGCACCTGAGAGGGCAGCGGCAACCTCGCGCATGTTCTTGAAGTGTGTGCGCAGGTACTCACCGCGGGCGCGAGCGGCTGTAATGATCAAGGTCAGATCGAAGTAGTGAGCCGTACGGAAAACGGACTTTTTTCGGGGTTGGTGGCGAGGGCGGCGGCGGCGTAGCGAACTGGAAGGGTACATGGTGAGGGAGGCGCACTGGCAGCATATCGGACTAGCACGTACCCATCTTGAGGAACTTGTCGAGTGCGTTGTGGATTGGATGGAGTATTGGTGAATTGGAATATTGTGGCTTGAACCTTGATTTAGCAGTTTTACGGATTTTGCCGGTAGATATTATGTAAGACATCACCCCTTGTGTGACGGGGTGTGACTATTTCCGATTCCGGGCGGAAACGACGCGATCCAAGACTCATATTCAGTGCTCATGCCAGCGAATAATGACGTCCATGACTCGTCGGGAGTTGCGCCTGCTCATCAGTCCAATGTCTCCTTCTCTTCTCAGTCAACTGGCCTGACCTCCAACAGTGCTTCACAAGAAACGGAGAACTCGAACAGACTAGGATCCGATGATCAGGTGCGCATACATACACAATGCAGCAAGGAACGTGTCACGAACGCGACTACAGCTGGGAGCGCTAACAGCTCTCCTGGAGAGGGAAAACCGAATCAAAGAAGGAGCAGAGAAATTCCTCAAACTCCCTATCACCGTAAGGGCTGGTTATGTGTCGCAGGGAGTTGTGCTGAACTTGTCCCCACAAGGACACTATGCGAATGCAGGTCGAGTCGGAACTGGAGATGGCCACAAACGAGATAGAAATACTCATGAAGAGAATTGAACAAGGTGAGGTCAACCTACTATTCTGTATCCTTTCTCAATGCCCACCGAACCCTTCCAAGAAACGTCGCGTGGCAAACGGAGAAGGAATGGCGTTGGACCCACAGCAAAGCGCAAGTTCGCCGGGCAAGCACCACCGTCCACCGTCCGCTTCAGAGCAGATAGCGATGACAGAGATAGAGGTGATCATTTCTTGACGTCGGCTATGTAGCCTAATGCAACCGCTCTATCAGATGACTTCCGTACTGCATTGAACCAGGCGAACTCTTATCTCAAGTCACTCGTCACTATTTCTCGCCCGAGTTCATCTACCCTAACGATGATATCATCATCGAGCACTTCTACCGGCCCCACCAACTTTGAACTCGATAAAGCGCGTATAGACGTCATGAATAAACTCGTCAGTATTCTACAACGCAATCTTCGCGTCCGTTACGAGTTAAGCATGTCCGAGCTGGTCCAAGCGTCAGTCCAGTCTTTGCCTGCCTTCATGGTGTGCCAGCTCACAAAATGTGCAAGTGTGATACCATCCCTCTCAGACAGATCCTCAAAGCATTGTCGTTCAGCTGCGTACAGGCTTATCCGCCACTCATTGGTTGATTCCGCTTCAGTAGAAGAGTTGAACCGTCAGCCTTTGGAATGGTTCATAGTAAAGTGGTGTTTCTTCACCTCTGGCTTAGAACTGTACGTGACCTTTCTTCAGGTCGCTGGCGCGTGACAACAAACATGCTGTTGAGAGAGAGCAAGTCATCAAGCTCATCCGTGCCGTGGTTGATATCGTATCCGAAAAACGTGACAGACGGGGAAACACTGGATCAACCCTGATTCCATTGTCCGAGCCAATAATGCGAGCATTTGTTGCCGTTTCCGAGCACGCAGAGGATCCTTTCAGGCAGATATGTGTCCAAACGTTGGCCGAGATGAGTTCGTCAGGATCGTAAGTGAGTTGTTACCACACCTGACTGCTTCTTCGACAATAGGTTTGCTTGATATCGATCTGGTTGCAAGGACAGGCGGTATCCGATTCCTCCTTCATGCTCTTGGCGAGGGCCCGGTCGAGATTGGACCCATCCTTGCAGCTACGTTTCTTCACATTATCGACTCACCGCGTACTCGTGCTTACCTACGGCTGGGTATTGATGTTGAGGTATGTTGTAAAGTCATGTTTTTTTTTCCCTCTCAAATAGCTCCCCAAGATTGCACTCTTGGCAGTGACCGATGCCTACGGACGAGGTTCTGATCACGCGGAACGCATGAGAAGTTGCACGAAAGTCATAGAACTTATGCTACGGACTTGGAGTGGTCGGTACTACCAATGTTTGTTCCTCTTCACTGCTGACACTATGCTAGGGTTGATGTATTTCTGCATGGATGATCAGAGAGCGATCAAATCCATCGTTAACACACTACGGATACCTTCCCTTGATACAAGGGTACATCGATATTCTCTCTAGGAGCCCGAGTACTCACGGAAATGTAGGAAATCATTCTCGATATGTTCTTCGATCTTCTTAATATCAAAGCCCCTGAGTGGTACAAGACCTTCATCGATGGACGTCGTTTGACAAGTGAGTAACCTGACTCATCATTTCGTGGAATTTAAGGAAATGTCTTGTAGTGTACCGTAAACCACGGAATTTGCCTGAGCGCGTTGGTGAAAACAAATCGCCAGAGCGGCCACCCGAAACGCTAAAACTGACTGATCAATACATCGCTCTCCTAATTTTAGTCTTCACTAATGCGGGTTTACTAGATGTAATCACATTCCACTCGTTTTGAAAGAGCCACACCCTGATGCTGTTATTAGGCATTGACTTGCATGCTAGAGGAGAGCACCATTGGGTCCAGCCTGACGCGGAAGGCCACTCTGCTCATGGGAGAAATCATGCAAATGGCAAATAGAGTCTTGCCATTAGCCATTGCGGCAAATATACAAGCTATTCCTCGCATCTTTAATCTCGCATCGGACTACAATCGTGGAGAACATAGGATTATTGGAACGTCAGCGATATCCGCGATAGATAGTTTTAACCGTAATCGTGCAAGGTTGCAACCTAATGTCAAGGGTACGAGACCGAGGTTAGCCCTACTTTAATCTTACACACCCTTCATTATAACAATGCTTTTGTTCAGGGCTAATTCTTCAGAGGATGCCGTCCGTCGAGGACAGCGTCAAGTAGAGCACAGCAAGATCAAGATAAGCATGCAAATGGACGACAAAACATTCCAATCATGCTTGCTTGAGACTCAGGTGAATGGCGTCATGTATAAATCTTAGCTTCGGTTTTGTAAGAGCACCTTCTAGGTCATGCTCACCAAAGACAATACGAAGTGGAACTTTGACATACTCCATGAATTAATTGATGGTCCACTCCTAAATCCCAAACGGCTGGAGGAAGCTATCAAAGTTTCGCGCTTCATGCGTCGCCTCATGTCATTCTTTCACCCATTTTCACATCGTTTCTCAGATCTTCCGCGTAAACAGGTGAGTTCAGCGTGAGGCCTCTCATTCCCTGCTGACTCGCCAGGGTTGCTTGGCAGCCTAACCTTCGATGGGTGCGATTGGGATGCAATCTCCTCACGACCCTCCTTGCGAGCCCAGACGGGGTTCGCTTTCTCATGACGGAGGACGATTTTCTTAACCAAATCGTGAAGAGTTTTGCCCAGCTCGACCCAGTGCGTGTGGCTTTTTTCTACAAGTTCACCGAGCTGATCTCGAACGACAGTTCAACGGCACTCCCGAATCTGACCCAATTTTCTCTAAAGCGCGCATACTGGACACCCTAACCTACGGCTACTTTGAAATGCTTGGTACCCTCTGCAAGCATCCAGAGGGACTCGAGTATGTCAGGGAAATTTGCATGTCATCGTTACTAACGCAATCCACAGGCTCATGGAGAAGTCGAAGATCTTTACTGCTTTCTACCATCTTAGCGAGCTCCGGGATCGTGAAGATCTCATAACTGCGGTGCTCATGAACCTAGACTATACCATGTACGTATTAACACATCTTTGTTTCATGGACACTCAGACGTAACGAACATATAGCGATGGGCACCCTCGTGTCGTGCTCTTGAAAGCTCTGACTTCCGAAGACGTTCGCGTTCGACTATTTGCGACGAATCATCTTGGCGAGCTCATCCGCAATTCACTCAGCCCGGTCTCATGGAGTTTGCGGCTTCTCCTGACGCAACTCTATGATCCTTCTCCGGAAGTATGCGAGATGGCCATTCAGTTCCTTGAAGAGGCGTGCGACGCCATGGAGGTGCTCCAGCTTGTTGTGGAGATGCAACCCACGATGGACCATCTTGGCGAAATAGGTCACCCTTTGTTGCTGAAGTCAGTTCTAAACGCGACGTTCTTTGCATTCATCTCATTGACATGACATTAGATTCATGTCCACGCCAATGGGGTTCCGGTATCTCTACAATGCTGGCTATATCGACAGAGAGATGGACATGTGGTTTCATGTAAGAACAGTGCCCTTGTTCGAACTTCGACTAACCACCAGTATGTCAGGAACGGAACACCTACTACGTGGTCCAAGTAGAGATCTTCTTGGCCAAGGTATTCAGTTCCGAAGCTGCAGAGGATGACGAAGACGTTCTGCGAGTATTATATCTTCATTTCAGCCCTAGCTCTAATCAACGCTGCACAGTGCCTTCGATGGAGTCGTCCCACCTCATTTTTACGGGGAGATGTCCAAGACCGAACTTGGCTGTCAAGTCTTGAGTGAAAAAGGGCACTTTGCAGAGTTTTCTCATTTTATTCGGCAACATGGTCTTGAGAGCGAAGATCTCGAACTCATTCTGAAGTTAAAGAGCATTCTTTGGGCAGTAGTAAGTCACACTACGTACTTTTTTTTTCGCGGCGGTCCTTCATTTACTGATGTGTACAGGGCAATGTTGGTGCTACTGAAGGTGGCTTGCCCTTTCTTGAGGAGGAAGAAATCATTCCATCGATTCTTGACATAGCAGAGCACTCTCTCATACCTTCCGTACGAGGGTGAGCCGAACGAGCACAAATACTGATGAGGCGCTGAGTCAGCTCCCAGAACATGTTTCTTCGTCTTGGGATTGATCTCATCGACGACACAAGGGGCCGAAATATTGGACGACTACAGATGGGAGGCCACTCTGTCACCTCTCGGTCTCCCCACCGGACTGTGCGTACCAGTGGACTTGGACCGATTCATTTCGGTACGGATTGTGTGCATATACGAGACTGTCACTCATAGTTCTACTCCAGCTCCCCACTTGGGAGCCAATCGAAGCCAAAAGTAATACAGACGTTCGCCTACTTCCACCTACCGTGCAGACGGAACTCGAAGTAATCACTGCGATTGACAATTTGAGCAACACCGTGATTGCAAATGCAGCCTCACGCTCCTTGGCAAGGTCAGCCCTTCCCCACTGAACAAAGTCATCCCTGAGTCATCTTGTCGCATCAGAATGAAGTCACGGCCCGAGTACCGCTCTGCGTTCACCTCACCGACAGTGTTCTTTAGGGCCCTCCATATCATCTCTACGCAGCGCTATCGCCTCCCTGTACGGAGATACATTCTCGATTTATTCAATATCGAGCTTGATCACGACGTGATCAAGGCGATATGTGATGCTGCTGTCTCCCTCCGCGCACCTCCATCTTTCAAGCAATCCGAGGCCCACATCAGCCGGGTTGTCAGCATGCTGGGCCCGAAATACGCAGGCAGGGAGTCTGATAGCGACGCAGAGGAGGATGACTCAGAGATGGACGACATGGCGGAAGAAGTTGCCGTCAAGAACAATCCTGTTATAATGCTGCGTCCGGTGAGCAGGATCATTGGGTTTGACACATGAACACCTTTGGCATTAGCATCTCTTGCACGTTCGTGAACGAAAGATCATTGTAATTTATGTTGCATAGTTGCATATATACACCACCCCCAGATCTTTGACTCAGTCTAAATCCCAGCATCATCTACGCAATCTGATACAGGGCTACATACCACTGAGTGGATCAGGTGGGAAGGATAAAGCCAAGGCAGGGTAAGCAAGTCAGTGGTCGGAAAGCCCGCTCCGGTGGAACGCACACCCACGACCTTCATTTGCTGCGGAGCGGACTTGTCTGTTCCAGATCCTCAAGCTGTAGGTGAATGAAGCTCAGACAAGCGGGTCTATAGTTGTTTCCGAAATTGACGTCACGAAACCGGCGTTTGAACATTCAAAAAATCGGAAAATTCAGAAAAACAAATAAATCGTATTCATTGTATTCTATGGTCTACTAGCTGTTCCATCCACCACATAAACCCTCGGAAATGCTTCCCAAGGCTCCAGACAGTGTGGCCGACCGGGACGAAGAGATTTTTAGGCAAATGGCAAAATTTGATCAAGAATGCTCGGACATGATTCGGGCAACGAATGAGGCATTGTCCACTGTTGACGAGGGCGGGGATTTTGATTCTCCAACAAGCCTAGCAGAGAATGATCAGGAAGAAGCAGGTGGCACTGCTAGTGCTGACTCACCGGAGGAGCAAGAAGAATCTGAGAGTGACGATAACGACGACCGTGAAAACGAACACAATCCTGATGCAGCAGAAAGAGACTTACTATGTAAGCAGAAACATCACCGTAGTGCTAGATTCGTCAATGAATGCAAATTGGTTGCAACTGAAGTTAGCGGTGATATCATCCCGCCAAGCCTTGACGAGTCCGTTCGTCCCGCTGGAAAACCGTGCGCTGCATTGTTTTGTGGCAGCCCAATGGCTTTGAGGTTGTTGTGAAGAGCAGTTGTTGAGATATGGATTTCATGGATGACGGCAAGATAGTCAAAGATTTTGGCAAGGTAGAGGGTGGGGGATTCATCAATGAGAGCTCGCACGTATCAAGGATTCTGGGGCATCCTCGAAGCACGCTGCAAGGATTAACCTTACTCTTCACTGTGATATTGTCTTCCCATCGCTCCAAGTACCTCTGCAACCTCGATCTCTGTCCACCCAAGAGCTCCATGGCCCGGTTTTTCATGTCTGCGGATATGGGCCGGTAGCCCATCTGTCGTATCGCATTCGTTGATCGCCAGTAATCACTAATGAGCGAGGTATGATTTTTTATATAATTTTCAAAATTTCAAATGCCAGTTTCGTGACGCGGACATTATTTTCGAACTGTATACAGTACCAAGTGGACTCATGCCACACAGGGCGAAGCAACTCAACTCACTTTTGCGACTAATCAAGCCAGCAACGTTGCGAGAGGTTTCCGTGGGCAGATATAACTCCACAAAGACTCGGAGAAATCGACGAACCACCGAAAACGACGGTGGTGACTTTCGGCCTCCTTGGGTGTACTCGGGCTCCCGCTTCCTAACTTACACCACAATTCCTCGTGAGGCTATCCCGATTCCATCTGCTACAGCACTCACCCAATCTCTAGTCACGCTTCTCTACTGCGCCTTCCTCGCCGATTGGGGCGAGCGAGAACACATCTTTATGCCCGTGAGTTGCTTGGTCGGCCATTTAGCTCTCGCCAACCAACACCATGCGTTTACTAGTTGCGCAGATGGGTATCAAAGCATAAACAATCGATTTTCTCCCTATCTCCGGAGGAAGCTGCGCTTGTTCAAGGAAACAATGGACAGGCGCCCCCCAGCCCCTTCAAGTCACCCCCGGAGAAGAGTTCATAATACAATGTATCGACGAAGGACCGATATAATATAACACCTCGTGGACTCCACGTATGTACAAAGAAAAGTAGTGGGGTAACTTGAGCTCAGAAAACCGGTAACTAGACCGTTTACGTCATCTAAGTCTTTCAGGAAAATGGTTGGTCACCGATTCCCTCCATGATACTGGCTTGGCTCACTCAATCTTGATTTTCAGGCGATGGTTCTGCACCCATCTGGAGATGGGAAGGCTCCGAGTTCACCTATACTTGGGCATCCACTGGGCAATTTTATCAGCGTCTCCAAGTTCGAGCCCATAGCCTGCCGGTTGGCCGATGCCCTGCAGGCCAGAATTCGCCCCATTCGGTTGGACGCTCATAGCACAATACTCACTCTGCATCCCTGTTCTTTACTCACGTGTATGAAGCTCATCAGGCTGTCATTATGGCTCTTACTACCCTCCCCGCCTGTGCTTCCCCTGTTCTTGCTCAGAGCTTGGCTCAGAGCGTCGTGACCTACGACAACCCTGACTTCACTCTTGGCAACACTGCATCTCCAGCAGAGCCAACCTTCAAACAAAAGTGCCCAATTCTCGGGACGATCCCTAACTTCTCCTCCCCCGTACAGAACCCCGCTTTATGTGATTCCTGTCAGCAGCTGACTTACATACATACCGTGATTGATGGTCAAAAACCACCATCAACACCATTCGAGTCTTCGAAACGAATCGGAGGTCATGACCTAGGCCAATTTTGTGTTCAGCTGCACACACAACGAAAATTTACACATCTAGTTTTGACCTAGACGTGGTTCCAGACGTGAAGCACGAGCATAAACTTCTGTAGTGCCATTTGATTTGTTAGTTTTAGGGGTTATTTCAAGCTCATGCTCGTGCTTCGCGTCTGGAACCACGTCTAGGTCAATGCTAGGTGTGGAAAACCCTGTTGTGACAGTACTATAGCTGCAAATCCAATCCTCGGGTGGACAGGCATCCCGCACACATTCAGTAGGGCTAGGCCATCTGTCATCGTCGCATCGCCATCTTACTGGACTACTCGAGTTGTGCCAATGTTAGGGGCGGTTCCTGGTGCTTAGGAACCGCACCAAGGTATAAAATGGAGACACTTCTTGGCCCAGGTTCGCCATTCTTCACTGACCCAGTGTATTGGAACGAACCACAGCTCAAGTTTTCATTTCATCATGATGTTTATCTCCTCCCCCGCCATCCTTGCTACTGCTGCCTTCCCATGCCTCGCACAGAGCGGAACTGTGAAGGTCACGTACGATGCTTTGTACGATAATCCCGCTTTGTCGCTC
>QFEM01005902.1:0-24675 GCA_003316205.1 Boletus bicolor
GAGTTCAGTGGGGCGGGACGACATGGTAGGTGAAGAAGAAGATGAGGGGGCGAGGACGGGGGAATGAGGACCTCTTTGGGTAGAGGAACTGGAAGTGGAGACGGGAATAGGAACAGTCAGTGCTTGTGACAGATGACGAGCAAGGGATCGGGCGCATTGGCTAGCAGGGCTATCTCCGGTGACGATCTCTTGTTCTAAATCGTTTCGGACATCTGGTTCTTGATCGTCAAAATCTCCTGGGAAGGCGGTACGAGGTTCTTCTTCTTCAGAGGTTTCTCCTGGGGTAGGTTGGGAACGGAGAATTCCCCAGCGAGGGTCGGTACGAGGAGGAATGGTGGGGGAAGGCTTAGGCTATGCTAGCCCTTACAAGAGAGCTTAGACCTTTTGTTATGATGGCCGGGAGGCTATCGTAATGGGGCCTTCGCTGGACTAAGATGTCATTAAGGGGATCCCTTAGTATGGGATGCAAGGAGTCATGGGTGAGGTGACGACACAGAAGTGCTCAAGGGGATTCCTTAGCATGAGGTCAAGGAGTCGCTGGTGAGGCAACAACACAGAGGTTCGACTAGGGTTATACCCGTAGGCCGACAAGGTTCCTTTATGAAGGAAGTACAAGGAGCGGTCACTTAATAGTAGACTGGAGACTTAGGATGATGAGTAAAGGATAAGGACGTGGATTGCCCTAGCACAGATCGAGATACAAGAGTAAATTGAAGGAGGTCTAAGCTAAGGAATCGTATCGTAAAAGAGAGGGTTTATATACCCCTGGATATGCACACAGGCCAAGTGCGGGATACCTCGGGATTGGGATAAACCGTGGGATAACGCGTATGGAATCGGGAGAAGCGTGTATCCTGTGTATCGTAATAAACTGGATCGGAAAAAGAAGAGAAGTTAGGACACGTGCATGGAGCATGCGAAACACGTGTCTGACTATCGTGAGAATGATCAACGAAGATGTGAGATAATTGGAAGATACCTCTGGTATGGAATAGGTGGAAGCCGGAGGCGGAGAAAAGGAAAGAAGTCCAAGGGGCGGACGAGGGCACAAAGGATGCGTACGCCAGGCGCTGGTAGTACAAGGAGACTGAGTAACCGTAGCAAATGTAGAAAGGAGAGAAAAGAAATAGAGAGTCGTAACACACACCTTTATTGATCATTATTATATTAGGCTTCACAGAATCCCTTTTTATACTTTGGAAAACCTGATTAAAATACATAATACAAATGGCTCTAAAGGAGCTATTGGCCAAATTAGGCAGACAGTAACCCTGATTGTGGAAATTGCTGGGCATTATTAAACCATTGATGCTTATATTTCCAAAATTGGGACCCACTGGATGATCATCAGGTATGACCGGCTTTACTGCCATAATCCCATGATCGATTGGATGCTTCAAACCATTTCATTTCCATGTTGTACTTAATATTGTAAAATTATGGGACTTGGACCCCTGATCCACAGATCCTCTCCTGCTTACTTACATACTATAGAACAAGGACTAAAAGAACAGATGCTGGAGACCTATCATGAGTTCTTGGATGTGTTCTCAGGAAAATAATCTGAACAAATGCCTATCCGAAAACCTTGGGATCATGCAATAGATCTCAAGCCAGACTTCATTCCGAAAAAGGATCAGGTAATACTGCTCTCTGATGTGAAAATGGATGAAATTTGCATGTTTATCAATAAAGAGCTCAAGAAGGTATATATTAAACCTTCAAAATCTCCTCAAATGTCCCTGGTATTCTTTATCCTGAAAAAAAAAAAATAGAAAAAAGTGTATGGTTATGGACTATAGATATTTAAATGAGGGTACCGTCAAAAACTCTTATCCACTTCTGCTAATCCCACAGTTAATAAATTGGCTAAAGAATGCTGACATGTTTATGGCCCTAGATCTTCAATGGGGCTATAACAATGTACAGATCAAGAAAGGAGACAAGTGGAAGAGTGCCTTCATCACTCCCATTGGAGCATATGAGTCCACAGTTATGTATTTTGGCATGACTAATTCTCCCCCAACATTCCAACAGATGATGAACAATATATTTAATGACATGTATGCCATATGTAAGATTTCACCCCTATTCACAGGTCCCATCTGATATCCAACCACTACCTTAGCTAAGTCATGGCACCCTTAGCTAACTCTTCACCGCCACAGTCTATTTATAGCCTCATTTCCCCTCCCCATTTCCCCCTTTCATTCATCTCTCGTTTATCTTATCTTATCTCAGCTAGTTCCGACCTCCATTCCTTCAAATCCGATACCTGTTTCCTTTCGTTTCCCTTATTCGTTTCCCACTCGAACTGTTATCATTGACCTCTCTTTATGGTCTTCTCCTAAATCCCAATCTCAGATCCCAGATCCAGATCTCGATTCGTTTCCCCTTTACCCAGATCTCTTTCCCTTGCACTCCTATTTAAGTACCATTTCACATGCATCAGCGATTCACCCCGATCACATCTCTCATCATTTGTTTCACCCTTTATTTAGATTTCCCCTTCACCCAGCATTCCAGGCTATGATGTCACTATGACATCACATTACATAACACTTCTAGTACATTCTATAGGCCTGCCCTCAACCAACGGCAGTCCAGTATATATAGTTGGTCGCTTACTTGATGTAACGTAGTTTTGGAATTCTATCCGATAGACCTTCATCTATCCATTTCCTCTTGAACTCATGGTTAAGCCCACACCCTGCTTGCTATAGTACTTGGCCAGTTCTGCCTTGTACTCTTGTTGTCTTGCTTGTCTTGTCTGTAGGTTGATCATTAGGTGCATTGCCTAGTGGTTAGTCAAGGGCCTAACACCATAGTAATCATTTATATTGATGATTGTATAATATTTATGTTGAAGAAGACTTGGAAGGAACATGAGGAGGTTGTAAAAGAGGTCTTATGTCACTTACATGATAATGATCTTTATGTTAAACCCTCCAAGTGCTTCTTCTCAAAGAATCAGGTGGACTTTTTGGGAATGGTTGTATCTAAAAAGGGGGTAGAAATGCAAGAAAAGAAGGTCACTGGAGTTATGGATTGGCTGATTTCTACTTGACTAAAGCAGCTCCAAGGTTTCCTTGGATTATGTAATTATTATAGGCATTTCATTTTGGGCTTTGCTGAGGTTGCATACCCCTTGAACAATCTTACCAAGAAAGACATTCCATTCACATGGGGTCCCAACCAGCAAGTGGCATTCAAAGCCTTAAAAAAGACATTTACCACTGCTTCCCTTCTTGCTTATCCAAATCATGATCAAGAAGTTTGGGTGGAAATGGATGCCTTGGATATTGCAACAGGAGCTGTGCTCTCTACTCTATGCAATGATGGTAACTGGAGGCCAATTGCCTTCATATTTCATTCTTTTGATAGCGCTGAGTGCAACTATCCTATTTATGATAAAGAATTACTTGCAGTGATCTGGGCGCTGGAAGAGTGGTGCCACTATTTAATTGGTTGGGGACAATTTGAAATCTGGACCAATCACAAGAATCTGGAGTACTGGAAGAAGCCACAAATCCTTAGTAGTCATCAAGCCCATTGGCATGCAGTTTTACAGGAGTTTAATTACATCTTTATTTATAAACCAGGTTTTTTTAATGATTAGGCTGATGTGCTTTCTCATTGCCAAGACCCTGGGGAGGCTATGCAGGACCATAATGCCAATATTATGGTCCTGCCTCCTTCCATTTTTATTAACTCTATTGCTCTCTCTTCGAACTTCTATTCAGCATTGGAATCTGAATCTGCCTTTTTAGGGGTGGATACAGTGAAGGCCCAGAGTTGGCAAATGAAAGGATTGGAAATAACATAGTTGGACTTGTGGTATTTTTGGGATATGACAGAACCTCACTCTGCTTAATTGGACACAAAACAGTTTATTAACTAAATGGAGGACAATGAATACTACATACACCTCTTCTTCTACCTCCACACCTTCATCATTGTCCTCACCCTTGTCCTCGTCACCCTCCACCATCTCTGCATCCTCCTTCTCCATTGCCCAAAGTTGCTCTGCTGCCACTGACCCGCACCAAGTTGAATTAATGCATGGCCATGACAGAAGGACCTGAGAAGGCAAAATTCACCAACTTCCCACACTCAAAGTTCTACAAAACTTTAGGGACAGTGAGTCTATAGTATGAACTACATTTTCCTGGATTTTCTTAATTTTCCCACGATTTCCTGGGAAGATATTAACTTATCTTTCCCACACATTCTCATATAGTGATTAAACTTGTAGTCACAAAGATTTCTTTATTTTTCAATTTCTACCCTATACACTTGCCAAGTAACTACCATTCCCATCATCACATGACCATGTACTACCCCTGAGTGAGCCATATCATGTCAGAGTGAGTCAACATGAGCCATAGTAAACCACCCCATACATGACCTACAAAAATTGTACTAGGCTCAGCTCAGCCCAGGATGAGTCATTATGAGTCATGAACTAAAAATAGACTATTCCCTGATTTGTAATGCATGAGTCAGCATGAGTCATTGCCAAGCCTACCAAGCCAGAGCTCATTCAATCAAAATAAGTGATCTGTAATCCTTTTGGCAATTGACAGCTAATCTCTTGGCATTCTCTTGGCATTTGTAAGCGATTTGTAAGCTAGCACAGCCTAGCACAGCCACTGTAAATATCTATATAAGGAGAGCCTTTCAGGCTCCAAAAAGTAGATTCTTTCTCCCCTGAGATTTAATTTCACAGAGAACTTCTCTCTTAAAGAGATTTCTCACCACTTTTAGGAGTTCCTTCCACAGGTAACCCACAGAGGGCCTAGTGCAGGACAATTCCATAGCTTTAGCTCTACTAGGTAGATTGTTAGGAGCAAAAAACTTGTACCCAAAAAGGGACAAGTGTAATAGGACACCTTTAGGAAGAAAACTCTTAACTGGGCAACTAAAGGGAATAGATCCCCAACAGTCTAGACTACTAGTGCCAAGCACATCTGCTATTTCAGCTGACTAAGCCACCTAAAGGGATAAGTGCTAGTCTAGCTGAATTTCACCTCCTTAGTTGCACAACAAAGGTTAAGTTAGTAAAATCCATCTGAGTGAACTAAGTGTAGCCTAGTCTGAATTCCAGCAAGAGTCTGGAACATATCTAAATCTCTACATCTTTACATCTTAGCATATCTATGGATTACTGCTAACAAACTAACATCTTTGCAGCCCCTTTGGTATACTAACACCAACAGGTACCAGCAAACCAATTCTTGGTAACTTCTTTAAGTATAGCCAACACATTGCTTGCACAAATAAGTGCAAACATATACAAACAAGTATTACTGTCTAGCAACCTACTGTTAACTAGTACAGATTATTGGAGTGCTTTATCACCTCATAATTTCATTACTAACCAGACTGCTAGTTGAACCATTTCAATCATTCTAATCTGTATACATTTGTAGAGGATTAGCAAACAAACCACATACTGTTCACACTAAGTTTATCACTGAATACATCTAGTAGACATAGATACCAATTTTTCTAGGAGATAACTATCTCTAGCTAATAGTATAACATCTGTGGGTAGGTAAAGCATAAGTCTGGGAAACACTATTTACTGTAGTTCCATTGCATTTGCCTACAAAGAAGATACTGCCTCACTAACCTCTGCCCTCAACTCCTCTCTTTTCTCCACCACCTCACTTTCTCCCCCTTCCTCTGTCTCTTCCTCTGTGTCCTCATCCTCTCTGTACAGCTCTGTGGCCTTCAGATCGATCAGGTGGCTGAAGAGGTCGTCTTGCATCTTCATCCACTCATTCTGCACCTAGACCACATCCCAGAGTTCCCTCACCACCACTGTTATTATCTTCACCATCTGCATTCACACCTTGATTATCTCTGCAAGATTCCCCTCCTGTGAGGACCCTGCTCCAGTGCTTGACTCCTGCTCTAACTTGTTTGTCCACCTCTTCTTCTTCACCGGTTGAGTGGCCCCCTCCATGGCCCTCTTCTTCTACACCAGCTTCTCCACCTCCTCTGTCCCTAGCCAGATACACTTCACCTTTACCCTATGGCACTCACACAATGTCAACTTTCTGGGCCCCAGAATGCACTCAAGGTCCTTGGCAATGCACCAAGTGCACACCTCTGCCTTTGAAACCTCCCTCACTTTCCCCTTGCTCGGCCCAGCATGTTGCTGCTGCTTGCACACCTCCTCAGCCTTGGTTCTGTGAGTTCAGTCAGCTCTAAGTCAGGTATGACTCACCCTCTTCTTGGCCACTGCCTCAGCTGCCTTGTGCCTCTCCTTCTTGTGCACCTTCTCCTCCTCTGCCTTCTTCTGCTTCTCCTCTGCTTTCTTCCTCACCTCCTCCTTCTTCTTTGCTTTCACCCATTATCTCCATTTGGTGAACTTTGCCATGCACAACTTGTCATCATCATTATTGTTTTTCATCAAGTGGGCTTCAGACCAATTTTTGATGTCATCAATGTCAGACATGGTGGTGGTTTGGAAAAGAGAGGTACCAGTAGAACTGGGTGTTTTTATAGGCATTCATCTCCAACCCACAACTTTCAGACTCCAATTTTTTTATAACTCTGCATTGTCACTAATAGGCCTTCAGGGATTCAGGCCTAAGAGGGGGATACCATCATATCCCATATTTCTTACAAGTCCAACTCTAGTGTCTCTAGTGCTAGATGCACCAACTTTGGACCTATATCATACCTATCACAGCTCTGAATCTCCAGAATTGCCTCTCCATCTCATACATATATCCTGTAATGTATGTACATTTCCAATATCTTGTTACCTCTGTTCATCCTGTATCCTGACTTCTCCATCATCCCTGACTCCATCATAGTTACCCATTTACCCTTTGGTTGTATGTCTCCATCTCATTACTTACCCTTAAAAATACTCTTACCTCCAGACTTAGCTGCTTTGCCTTCTGTTCTGACTTTGTAAATAAACTCATACCAATAGGTCTTGTACTTTGGTTTGAATATCACATTAGATTCACCTTCACTCCTTTGACCCTTACTCTGAGTCTTGACAACTCTCCTCTGACCAAACCTCTGATCTGACTTTGGGCTATCACTAACCCTTAGTCTTTTTCCAACCACCTCTGACAGTCTCTGTAAATCTGGGACAACTGGACTCTGACAAGGGTGCACCACATACAGTGAAACTGAAGTCCCTTCTCCTCATACATAACTCCAGAGTTCCAAAGTTCATACTGGAGTTGATCTGGTCTTAATAGATAATGAGGAAATATACTTGTAATGGCAGGGTTTATATATGCTGTATCATAATGGATTACATAATGGTGACATAATACACTATTTACCTAAGGTATGTAATCATCTTACAGCACTCCAGGGTCTGATTTATGTAATGCAAACTCAAAGTCAAAAAACTGTCCTAATGAGTTGTCACTTTGATATGGCTGCCATTCCATCAGATTGCAACCAATTCCTTTGAATCTTAAATGGATAGAGAGCCAAGAGTAGGTACTTCCTTTCATCCACTCATAGGTTTGGGTGAGGCTTAGGGGTTATCACACCCTATTACATTTAGTGAAAAACATACAAACATTGGGACAGTTTTTTGAGCCACTGTACAAATGAGTTCCAGAAATGAAGTATGATGCCTGGGATCTACATCCTGACATTTGGAAGGATGAACTTCAAGAATTCCTTCACTATATCAATTTCAATCCTCTCCATGTCATTTTTTAGCAAGACACTAACTACACAAATATCTGCAAAAAGATTAAGGACTGGCTAAAAGAGCAAGGGTATATGGCTGTGATGTGGCCTGCACAGTCCCCTGACCCTAACACCATAGAACAGGCCTTGGATATTCTCAAAAGAAATTTTATAGCCTATCAATATTTTTTGCAGGAAATAAGGCTATGGTGGGAATAAAGAAGTGTGTGAACTTTTTTAAACCCAGACATACTATTTATATGTATATCTTTGTTTGTACAGCAAAACAATAGCAAATATTCCATGATTTGACTGAGATTCTAGTCATCAGTTCAAAAGCTTGAAAACTCTTTCTATGGTATTGCTGTTTGAAATTGAACATATCTCCATAGCCTGTGGACCAAATCACATGGCCTAGGGAGCACTATTATAGCCAAGAGTATGTACTATTTATGACTCCACCAAAGCTAAGCAAGATTCCCACACTATCTGGTAGTACATCATACAAACCACAGTAAAAGCAAACATGGAAAGGATTTTTGAGGTCACTGTAGTTGTTCACAGCTAGATCATAACACTCAGTCTCTCCCAAAGTAATACAGACTTGATTCAGTTATCTCAGAGTGAGATTCTTCCTTGTGACACTATTGCTCCTTCAAGAAGCCATATTGTCACATCTAGCTAGTTCTACACAATCTCAGTGTAGCTTTATGGCTTCCACATCTTTTAGTTATCACCTTAAGCCATGTGTATCTCCCATTGTTCCTCATCATTCCATGAGGCCCTCTGCCATCTCTTAATTGGCTGTTGTTAGCTAGGAGCTATGCTCTAGTGTGACAAGACTGAATGGGAAAATCACCAGAAACAAAGAGATGCTCAGTCTAATATTATGGCAACCTGGAAAGAAATAGACAAAGCACATAAATTGTGAAATAAAGAATGGCAGCATGCTTACCATGAGGAATTGTGTCTGTGGAAGGCAAAAAGGGACCTTGCAAGCAGGAGAGGAGAAAAGTTGGATGGACTAAGCCAAAGCTTGGTAAATTGGAGGGATCTGCTCCAAAGCCTATGGTTGAGGATGGCAGTGGTGGTGGTGATGCAAGGCTTGTGGTTGATGACAGCAATGACAGCAATGACCTATAATGGCAATGACATTAACATTGACAGGGCATATGAGGAAGATGATGGGAATGATGATGGGAATGGTGACTCTGATGGCAGGAACATGGAGGAGTAATCAATCAATAACATAAAGATATTGGCAATACATGCATAAGTTATGTGCACCAATATACCTGTTTCATGTTTATTTCAAGTGGTGGGCAAGCTGATAAGGATCTGAAAACATTCAATATAATTGGTACTCATTCATCACACTTGTTGTCCACTTGTTAGTCTGTAACATATGTGTATTTATGTACTACAGAAGATCCTATCTACTGATCTTGAAAAAAATTATGATGTTGTGAAGTACAAGCCAGTCAAGGTTAGTTGTTTCAACTGCTGGTGAATGACTGTACAGTCCGTTGACCCGCGCAACGACTGAGTGATTCTCGTCTAGCTCTTATATGAACACCACCCTTGCTTGCTGATACAATCCAGGATGTCTTGTCAGCAGAAGATGTACATATATATCTCAGACAAAAATTTATCCTAATAAATATGGCTCCATCATCTTCGACTGATGAGCATTGGACAATTGCTTGCTGGACTAGCACCCCGCAGCTGCAGGAATACTTGGATGTCGAATGAGTTTCTCCAGCTCACCTCAAGTATGATAGTCACCCATGGCATCAGCAACAGGAGCATGTCAACGGCCTCACTCCCAATTTCGCCACAAGTACCTCCATCCATATGCACACCACTCAGATCCCCTCTGGATACCACCCCCCAACCGTCTCCCACGAGTTTCCCTCCGGCACCTCCCATCCCCCGAAACATCCCCATTCCCAGTCGACCTCTTGGATCGTCGCCTTTTGCGCCTCGATGAACGTCGTGAGTGGACAGAGCCCGGACGGCGAGGGCGCGCACCCGCGGACGCCCGTCAGCGGGACAGGGCCATCATTGACCACGATACGAATGTGAGACGCCTCCGCGTCATCCGATCGCACAGAAGAAGCGGGACACGAGAGGACTAGAGACGGGTGGGAGAACCCAAAAGGAATTCATGTCAGCATTCTACGACGGAGGCAAATACACAAGAGGACCCAGGAATGCGGGACGTACGTTGGAACTGGACGTTGGTCGCAAACGGCGCGAGATCAGCGACTCTGAAGGACCGGTCCGGGGGAATGTGGTCGGCTGGAAGAGGGCCGGACGCGGCGAGCGCCGTCAGGTTCAACGCCGTGAGGACTGTTTGATCACATTCAGAATCAACGGACCAGGCTGCAAACAAGAATGCAACCTACTGTTGAGGACAACAACTTCGTGCGTCGCGTCAACATACAAGATGTCGTTAAGCGGCCAAGTGCGATCGTCAGCGTGCAAGGTCGCGTTGGTGCTCGAGTTGTGCGTCTCGATCGGCGTGTGGGTGAGTCGGGAAATAAGCTCCTGAATATAACCCACGCCTTGCACACGGGCGACAGGCGAACCAAAAGCGGAGTCGTACCAGAAAGTTAGATCGAGGCTGTATGGCACCGAGTGTGAGAGCACCTCCATCGGAAAAGCATAAGTACTAACGCGTAATTGAACCCTTCCCATTCATCCTCCGTGAACAGCTCGCAGAATTTGGAATAGCCGAGTGCGACAGTCTTGAATGTAGTCATCAGTCGCCGCGATACTGTGCGAGGAACCGTAATACTCTACCTCATATGCACACATCTGTTGCATCCTATAGACATCCTCGACCTCCAAGTTGAATCCCTGCCCACCCTCGGTAGGCTTCAAATCAGCTTGTAATCGTTTCTGCGCCTCCTTTAGGTAAATCCCTGTCCATTCCTTGATGTAGGTTAAGGAACGGTCGGCTTTCTTATGGGCACCGGCATTAGAGCAGGTGTCGTAGGGAGCTAGAGTGTTGTTAAACTGGCGATAGAAGGTTGAATCAGACAACATGCCCCCAATGGAGAAAGTTAAAATATGAAACCCACACCGGATGATTCGATCGTAATCACTTGCTCGTATTTGCCCTCGAGAGGCCAGCCAAAGAAGCCCAATGCAAAGTTGACCGCAGAAGCATGCATACGGTCCCTTTTGCACGATGTTCCAAAGGTGGTTCCATTCAGTCGGGGATCGCGGAGGTGAAGTGATAGAAATGAGAAAATTGTTCCGTCGACCAAGATAATAAAAGTTATTCACTGGGATTCAGTCCTAAACACGGGTAGCCTGTTCTGTGCTGTAAAACCCTGCGGGTGCAGTTAGCGTTTCAATTGTCACGAAATCACCAAAGTCGTGTCTAACGACAACGGCGCACCCACCTCCAACAAGAACCCATATTTTAGTCTCATCGAGACTCCCAAACCATCTACAAAACAAATTGTTAGTTCAATCCGACGAACAACGGGGAAAATGGTATGGAAAGGGGAATTAAAGTTGTTATTGAAAATCAGGAAAAGAGATGTGACAAGAAAAATACTCACACAACTGTTGTCTTCCGAAAGGTGTCAAGACTGTGCTCGGGTGTCCACATTGCGAAGGACGAAGACGACGGCATTTTCGACAAAGCAGGCAAGGTCAGGGTATAAACACACAAAAAAAAACGGAGGACACAACCTTCTTCACCAAGCTTGTACGTCCTATTCGTGGTACACCATCAACTTTAATCACACACACAAACGCGTCACCACCCACCAACCGTTCAAGAACGCCAATCTCCCAGTCGCATCCCACTCCTTGGCACTCTCATGCAATCTTCGCGCCAACGATGCCGGTCCTCCGTAGCTGGCTACAAAATCCACATTGGTCAGCGAATCGATGCAACCACCTTCCACTCCCTCCAGCGACGAGAATGAAAGTAACACATACCCCACGCAGTAGGGTACCGTGCTCCATGTCGATGCAAGAGGTGCACGCCTTTGATGTCACATTCCGCAGGAGGCGCTGCGCCTTCGTCGATCCCAAATGCGCCATGTGGAACGCTGTACCAAGGAGACAAGTTGCCCCAGGAACGAAAGAGGTCGAAAGGACGTTCGCCAGGTGTCGAGGGTTTGGATGGGGGGTCTGGGAGGGAGGTATATGCGGGTGCAACGAGCTGCGCAGCCCCCGTATGGAGAGGTTGGGTAGGAGCGGTAGCGATGATGGCTGGTTCTGCACCAGTTGGCGTTCCCCCTGGGTATCCAACACTGTCACATCGCACAAGAACAAGGGAAAACAGTGTTAAGAAAAAAAGAACGCGTGAACGGAGGAAAAGCATACTCGGTGGGGAATATTTGGGGAAAGTCGTTGGTGGGAGACGGAGGCGGGTAGTTGTGGACGGTGGTAGAGCCAACCCACGGAGATGCATAGACATCGAACTTGTCCGTGCCAGTCCCACTGGTTCCTAGTCGCTCCCGGAAAGAGTAACAGCCTGTCCCGAACAATGAAAGTTGGACAGCAAGACAGGCAGCGATACCCCCCGCAAAGGATGCGAGCAGATGTTTCAGCGCATATTTAGGCGTATGTGTACCATCGCCCGTTGTGAAACGATGGCCGTCATCGATGCTGTCTGCGCCAGTGATTGGCAGAACATGTGAGCCAGAGAGAAGGCCGGCGCGCTCGCCGGTCTCATGGCCGTTGTGCCCTTCGAGACCGGGCTCGAGGTCGTATTCCTTGTAATGGCCTGAGCTCATTCAACTGGAGACTGTACGGTGTGAGCTCTGCCTAAGGCCTGAATAGCGAAAATGTTGAAGTGTTGCAAGTCGGCCCAAGTTACATAGGTGCACCGCCACCGGGACAATTAGTCAACTCGTGCAATCGGCTAAGCAAGGGATCCTCTTCACTGATTGTAGACGATGTAGCTAAGGTAGGAAACGAATTGACGAAGGATGGAGAGGAGGAAGGTAGCGGCACTCTGCGAAATAAATTTGCTCCTGTTGAGGGTAGGACAACGACCTTGCCTTTCCAGCAAGGTAACATAGGGGCACTGCCACCGTGTCAATTTGTACACTTCGCGCGAACACTAAACAGCCTGAGCTGTTCGAACTTTGCGGACAATTCCTCAGTAACCGGTAACCAGTGAATACCATTCGCCGTTGACTCTTTTGACTCCAGCTCTTGGATCACTCTTTCAAGTTGTGAGTTTATCCCCCCAATTATGGATGCGATAAGTGCGTAGTATGAATTGTCAGCTCAAGTTCGGAAGCCAATGCATGCTGATAGTCTGTCAAGGTCAGAAAGGCCCCATCGAAATTGTGGCTGATCCCGGGTTATCCGTAATCACACTTACGAAGGATGGGAGTGGTATCGTGACAGGAAGTTACGCAGGAGAGATTTGTCGATGGAGAATTGAAGACGGAACCTGGCAACTAGGGTCGACCCCGAACTTGAAAGCTAGTCGGCGCAAGGTCTTTGGGCTGGTCGTGTCCAAAGATGGCCGATGGATAGTCACCGGAGATTTGGGACCCAAGGTCATCGTATGGGACGCCATCACTCATGAACGAGTGTTGGAGATCACTGAACCCTCGGATAATGTAAATGCGGTTGACGTGTCAGATGACTCCACGAGGATCGCCTCTGCATCGGCTGACCACACCGTCTGGATCTTTAGCATCACTTCCGGCGCTCGACTCCTTCCTCCCTTACAGCAGCGGTTCTCCGTACAGGGTGTCAAATTCTCCCCAGACGGCAGTCGAAATTAGTACCGTCATACATCGACGCCCCTCCCTCTGTATCTATGACACCCACTCTGGCGAGAATTTATCCCAAGTTCCCATCTCAGTACAGGCATTTCCCGCTCACTCCGCTAGCCTGGTCCTCCGATAGCGAGCAACTCTTTGTCGTGTCGCCGGGAAAAATCACTTGCATCAACCCTTCCACATCCTCGCACTCAGAGTGGTCGATCCATAACACACATTCTCGAGCTTCAGTAGTTACAACAGGCAGGTTCATCGCGTGTTCTGCAGGCTCTTCGGTCTCGTTTTGGGATCCAATCTCTCATAAGCGGATCGGTACCGTCATATTGGAGCACGCTGGAGAAATACACGGCATTGCCCTCACCCAATGGCAGGCATCTCGCATGCACAAATGACAACAGAATCACAGCTCACAATCTCACCGATGTCCTTTCCCCAGGGAGCGAACTTCTGCTGGAATTGTTAACGATCCTTACCCCAATCTTTCTCTGCGCGGAATTGCTCTTAACATGATTTATGGCTCCTTAGCGATGTAAGTGACGCGGCACTCAAATCATGGGAAGGAGACCCAACGAATGCTGAACGGATATTGTCGGACGAGCTCTCTCAGTCCTCTTATTCTGGCCACTACATTCTCGCGAATCGCGCTCTCGTTCGAGTGCGTTCGAAAGGCTGGGAATCGGCGATAGAGGATGCCAAGGAGGTGAGTTTATCTATCTCTAATCTGCGCGTATGTGCACCGAATACACGCAAAGTCTCTCCGCATCCAGGCTTCACCAATTGGCCATATCGCAATGGCCGTCGCTCTACTTCGCAAAGGCGATCAAGACGGTGCATTGCGGACATTCGGCCTTACGTTTCATGATTGCAATCCAGGCGACAACAGATTTCTGTTACTCCTCAAGGTGTGTGTGTGATACTATCTCATTACCGCAACTAAAGTACGTTTTCAGTCTATCCTCGTGTTTGAATCTGGAAGACAGGAAGATGCAATGTTGCGCGTAGAATACCTTGTTGGAAGGGCGAACAACGACGCCACATACCTCTACACCCAGTTATGTGCATTGGGCGACCCTGAACTGTAAATGTCACCGTCGAACGTTTTGCAGGTGCTTGGATACATGTACATGGAGAGGGGCGACTACCGACGTGCGATACCATTATTCGAGCGCGCGAGGAAGATAGCCCCAGCCGACAAAAAATATCCACCCTTGACGACAATCTCACTTATATGTCCTCTCGCCATTCCTGCCTTGTGATATATCTGACTCACTGTGACAGGTACAGTGGCTCAAAAAAGTAATGCACAGCTTTACATAATTAATTGTGCAACATCTTCCTCCTCAACCAGGAGGAGGTGGTTCATGCCCATGGGCTCATTTGATAGTGTATATAGTGTAGATTATGATTTCATATAGTTTTGGTGCCTAGTCAAAATTGTTTGAGTCCTAGTTGAATGTTATTGCCAAAATGACTGTGCATTTCTTTTTTGGATGATGCATCTCCAGGATTGCACGAGACATCAAAACATGTATTCAACAGATACCAAGGAGTGCTACTCAGTACTTAGTAGGACCACCCTTAGCTTCAAGAAGAGCCTGTACCCAATGTGGCATACTGTCAAATAACTTCACAACATAGTCCTGATCAATCTGACCCCATTTCTCCACCAAAGCATCCCACAGCTCATTAACATTACATGGCAGCGGGGTGTGAGTATGCATGCAACGATCCAAGTAGTGTTATAATATGAACATTTTCAAACTTTTCCGGACTTCAACTTTTCATCTTTTCAGTCATGTGATCAGTGCACGTGACCGTGGGGACCAGCACATGACCAGGTCTAGAACCAATGACGTCATACCTCATGGTACCCACGCCCTTTTAATTTCTGCTCTTCTCACACTGCCTCTTTAATCTCCGTTGCTTCTTTTCCCGTGCCTGGCTTCTCCTATTAGTCTATTTATGGTAGTTCCTCCCACGCATGGCATGGTCTGTGTGCGCGCCTGTAACATATATAAGGTCGACCCTTGTGACTGGAATCCCCAGTCTAATCCACTTTGTTGTTTGCTCTACTGGTCATTGCCTGAGGGACTTGTTCCTTCTTGTAGGCCTGCATCAACTGGATCTGGACTTCTCCTTCATCCTCTTTTCTTTTGTCACCAGGACACGTGTAGCCTGCGAGATGTCGAGCCTTGTGGTGTTTCTGTTGTTCGCGATAGTTCATAACACTTGGATTAGACTGTCATACACAACGCTCGGACCCTAGAGCTAAAGGGAATTATCAGAATTTGCGCATATAGTACCTGCCCCAAGGTCTCTACAAAATTAATTAGAGACTCTGCGCTGCTCGCCGGAGCTTTCCACGACTTTTCCCTTCTCTATGCCCATGCCTTTAGGGTGTGCCTTGAGTGGCAAGATTTTGTCGTGTTAGCATAGAAATTTCGAAGTCCCTCCTTGAGGTGATAGCGCGCATGGGTCGAGCCACGTTTGCATAGGATGACATCGGATCACAGCTATCGTGCTGCTGGTGGCTGAGTCATTACCATAACAGTAGTCAGTATACGTAACAAGGGTCTCTGTGGTCACCCTTGGAATTAGTGATTCCATGGCCCAGCTTGGCCCAAAAGCCCCGGCTTGGGCCTGGCTTAGGGGGCTGGTGGCCTCACGAAATCACAAGCTGGGCCCCAAGCCTTTGAAGCCCCTAAGGACGGCCCAGCCCGGCCCAAAAGCCTGAGCTTAGGCTCAAGCCGCGGCTTAACTACCAAAACGCCAAGTTCAAGATAAATTATGGTACATAGATGCAAGAACAAGCTATTAATTGGTGTCGAACATATCGCCATCCCACTCCTCCTCGGTCTCCCCATCGTTGTCACTAGATTCTTTCTTACCATGCACCTCGGGAGCGAGCGAAGGATGCTCTCGAGCCAGGACACTCGACTTTGTACTACACTTTAGGAACTGAAGGGCCTCCACAACATCAGCCTTGAGACAGTTCCGACGCTTGCTGATGGTTATCCCTGCAGATGAAAACACACATTCCGAAGATACGGAGCTGGCCATGATAGAGAGAAAGTCTCGCGCCAGGGATCCCCACACTGGGTATCGCGTGGAGTGCATTCCCCACCACTGCACGATGGTGGCGTCGCCAAGGTGTTCCCGTGTGTTGAGGTATTCGTGGAAACCTTGCAGCCATGGGCGCTTAGGATTGCCACCATGCTTGCTGCTCTGGTTCCAGCCAGTCACGTCCTCATTCTCAGCATCACTCTCATCGATATTGGACCCCAAAAGGGCACCAAGTTTGGAGTTGCATGTGGTGATGCGGTGTTTGTGATCCATGGGCTGTGGGGCATTGGCGCCAGAGCCATACATAACATAATAACGTTCTTTGTACTGTTGGATTCATTAGTGGAGTATGATTGAGAAAAATGTAACTCACAATTAACTCGGCGTGCTCCGCTGCTTCGTTTGCGAGTCATTGGCCCCAATTGGCATGGATGTAGTTGAGCTTTTGATGAGGATCAAGAACTAGAGAAAGAAAACAAGCGTCAGATAAGTATTACAAATTGTAAGAACACTTACTCATTGCTATGATATGCGCGTTGGATGTCGCCGTATGCTTATAGTAGTGGGTTATTTTTTGTACCCCAGCTTCAAGCGTGGTGCTAAATTTCACAAATTTCTTGTTCTTTGCACATGATGACCACGCTTTGTGTAGCGTCTCCAAAGCTGGGAGGGCTGTATGTAGTGTAGGTCCTTGCCCTGTCGAGAATGCGTGTTGAGCATTCTCTGCAAACTAATGTAAACGGTGTCATGTCAGCATGTGATGTGCGATGAAAGGAAAGATAATAGTGACGTACCACGAGAAGGGCTAGAAGGAGGCGGACTTGGTCCCACTCTGCTTCTGATAACTGGAGCCCCAGGATCTTGCAGTGCTTCTCTGGATCATTCCCGTGATCTTTGAGCGCAAGCTGTTCAACAAAGGCATTGACATCCTATGTCAATATCAGCAAGTGTAAATATGGACATGATCAGATATGCTTACCTCCTTGAGTTCAAGTGCGCGACTGAGCATGTTGAATGTTGAGGACCATCGGACTTTCATATCGAGAATGAGTTGCAGAGGGGGGGAGCGAGTCTGAATGGTCTTGAATAATTCTTTACGTTGTGCCGATGAGCAAGCCTAAGAATACCTGTTAGTGTCTTGGCGATTCCAATTAAATGTAAGAGTACCTACCTTGACAGAGATAGCGCGAACAAGGCCAAT
The DNA here is from genome assembly GCA_003316205.1 of Boletus bicolor. Lineage (NCBI taxonomy): Eukaryota > Fungi > Basidiomycota > Agaricomycetes > Boletales > Boletaceae > Boletus > Boletus bicolor. Next base: position 17,710 of record QFEM01005902.1, read on the forward strand.
CGGATCTCGGTCCCCACCATTGTTCGAGACGACGATGTCAGCATCAGGTGAGGAGGGGTCATAATGTTTTGATGTGCTGTATGTTGCAAGGAATGTCTGCATGGCGAGATTGATGATGTGGGCCATACAGCTGTGATAGATGCATATAATAGATGTAGTCACTAGCCATTACAATGGGGGAGGGACTTACCGTAATCGTTGCTTCGCCCCATCAAAGGGCTTACCTGTCTCGGATGTCAGAAGACGCGCAAACTCTGACATCATCATGTCATTGTTACTTGCATTGTCACTTGTGACATATCCAATCTAATTTGATGGTGAGGAAATGTAAGCAGACAAGTATAGCTAGCGGATCACGCACCCTATGAGTTATGCCCAGGCGTTTGACAGCTTGATATAATGCCTGTCCGAGACGGACCCCATTATGCGCATTGTTAAGCTGGATGAATGCAATAAGGCCCGTATGAAGGATCCACATGTGGGGCGCATTCTCTTCGATCCATGACGCAGTGACAGCGAAGTAACCGTTGCAGTTTGAGGCTTGCCAGGCGTCACAGGTGAGGTTGATTTGTCCCTGGACACTTTGGCCCTATTGTACTATGTTAGTTGAATAATGTGTAAGGGAATGTATACATACCAATAATTTCTTTTTGAGCGAGAGAAAGTTGACCTTGAATTTCTTGATAACAAGCTCGCGCACCGTAGTGTGACCGGGCACTTTGATCCTGTTGGGAGTGCGTGAGACAATGTCGAGCAACCTTTGGAACATCGGATGCTCCATGCAATGAATAGGCTGCAGCATTGTTTGTGAGTGAGTTAATTGCCATCAGCAAAATCACTCACCTGGTCTGTCGCAACAAGCCACTCGATAGCAGCGTTGCAAAACGCAGACTCTGAATATTGGACAATGGTGCCCGCCGGCACAAGATGACTATCAAGGGAAGGCTGCCTGCTGATGCCTGTGCTGGCGTCGCATTGACGAGCTTCTTTCTCTCGGCGGCGTTTGGTATCTGCAGGTAACATAGATGTAAACTCATTTTCGGCAGCCCACTTCCGATATGCTTCTTCATGGACTGCTTGCTGGTGATGCCGCAATGTAGTTGTTTGGTCAACGATAGCGATGCACTTTTTTAGTTGTTTGCTAGTATATAGACAGTTAATGAATAAATTTAAAGATACAAGGAAAGCCCACCTGCAAGCATTACAGTCCCGAACCTTCTTGTTGTCCGAGTTCAAGTACGGAGCGGAGAAGTGTGCGTCGATGTCTTGAGTACGTTCGGCTTGTCCCCTCTTGGTTGGCTTGTCCACATCAATGACTTGGACATCCTTGAGCAGGCTGTCAGATCCAGTAGTAAGGGCCCCATCACGGGCAGGTCCATTGGCCTGTGATGCTATGCGATCCTTCTGAAGCCCTACAAAGTGTTTATGAGGAGTTAGGATACAGTTACTGCGAGCTCACCTTTTTTCTTTTTGGGTGGGCTCTCAGTGTCAGATTCGGCAGAGGACATGGTGTCATCAACATTGAGGACTTTCCGAGTCCGTTTTGGGCCAGCCTCACTGCCAGGTGCCAGTGCATTCACTGTATTGTCACCTTCAGTTGGCCGCGTTGCTACCTGAGCTTTCTGGTGGGAGGAAAGCTCCAAATCGGCAGCATTCTCGGCACATGTCACATGTGCGGACGGTATGGCTGTACGTTTGGGCCGGCGAGGCAGTTCTTCGGTGTCGGACATATTAATGTGTGTAATAAGCGAACAAATGAGATTGGTAGACGAAATGAAAATTTCATATCTGTATACCATTTATAGTGATTGGCTCTTGCCGGTAACAGGAACGCGCCATCTTTGGCACGGCTTCAGGGCTTCTAGGGCCTGGCTCAGCTCGGCTTGTGGCTTCTCAAAATGGCAAGCCAAGCTCCAAGCTCCACCAAGCCCCTGATGTGGCCCGGCTCGGCCAGGCTTTTTGGGGCCCAGCTTGGTCGGCTCAGGGCTTTCAGGCTGGGCCATGGAATCACTACTTGGAATTGCCGAAGAAGACGTCAATATTACCTCTGATCACTTCCTTACCATCTCCGACCTCATCCATGTAGTCTCCCCAGAGTGTGGTTGAAATAGTCCACACAGTAAGGAGGTGAAAGAAGACCATTCTGGATCCCAACGACCATCTACCAGTCGATTTCATTCAAGACCGTAATCCTCATCTTGATAATCTTGTCCTTGCTCCCCTCCCTCACTCTCGCCCCCGCAAAGCTTATCAGCACAGATTAGATCATCAATGCACCAATCATCACCTTCCCCTCTTCGACTATCACAATCACCATCCATTTTTTAACTTCCTTCGCCCCTATCTTCACCCAATCTCCTCTCTTTGTTCCATAGAAAAATATGTTGGCAATAATGGACATGGATGAGCTTGTCCAACGCATTGCCTCCTTAAATCTCGAAAGAGAAAAAGACAATGTAACCAAGAAGATCGCCGACCCAGATAAATGGGACGGAGATAGAGGTACCTTCTGCGTCTGGTGGGTAAAGTTATGTTTGTGGGTGGCAGAACAAAAATGGCGATCAGATAAATTATGGGCCATTGCAGTCCTATCCCGATTTGAAAAGAAGGCCAAGGGATTCACTCAGATTACCCTCGAAAGATATCTTGATGCAGAGGATCAGAATGTAGAAGACGAAAAGGGAGTCGTCACCAGAAAAAGAGGAGACTTGGCCTGGCCCTCTTGGGGAGTGCTCCAGGACGAGATAAAAGCATATTTCTGGATCGACGTTTTAGCTCATGAGTCTCTACGAAAGTTGGAAGGGTTAAGACAAAACGGTCACCCTATTGACCTTTTCCTCCAATGATTCGAGGTCCTTAGGAAAGAATCGGACATTGAGGATTACCATGCCGTTACGCTCCTAAAAAAGGCAGTAGACTATAGGATCTACGAAAGAGCGCAACTTGCTCGCCCTGGGATGGATCTGGACTACAGTGAACTGTCTGGCTTTTATTGAGTCCTAGGGAGAGCATTTGAGCAAATGGCGATAGAGCGTGGTCCTCCATCTAACTCCCGATTTCCGTCACGATCCTTCCCCTAATACGCGCCTCCTTCTCATCCTCCCGCACAAACATCACGTCTGCAATTTACCCAGTATGGAACTCAACCAGGCCAAGGGGCCCCAATGGAGATCGGTGTCCAGCAGGCTGTGCCACCTTCTCGCCCTGACACGAGGACTTGCTTCCTCTGTGGCAAACCAGGGCATATTAAACCAGATTGCCCCTCAAACCCTAATCGTCGTCCGGCCCGCACGCCTCAGCAGAGGCAACAAGTTGTTTGGGATTATGATTCCAGACAGTACGTCTTCGTTCCCCAACAGGACGTATATTCCCAGGCCCAGGTGGCCAGACATTATCCCGGATGACCTCTTCCAACTCCATTGGCCTCGGCAGCTGTAGCTACAAATGCCAATCACAGATCATATGTCTCGGAAGAAGCCAAGGCATTTTATAGGGATAAGTTTGAGGCTGAGGCCAAGCATTGTGTGGCCGAAGCTTTAAAAGGAAACAGCATGTGAACGTTGAGGGTGTTCACGTGCCTGAACAATTTTCTTCTTCTTTTTCGTCTTGTTCTGAGTCCAATTTTCCTCTTTCTGATTTGTCTTCTGTATTACGTCGTATTTCTTGTAATTCTGTAAGAGTGTCTCAATTGAGCATGGCACCAGAACAAAAATATAGTGTGCTTAATTCTCTTACAAAACAACAAAAAATCTCTTCTATTTATAAACCCCTCAAGGTCACGATGCACCGTACATCGACTTTGTCATTCAGCGGAGAGTTCTCGCTTGAGACAGTCGTAAGATTTATGCAGAATGGCCAGTGGGAAGCCTTCAGGTTCAAAGCTCTCTTGGACTCCAGAGCTTCCCATACTTTTATTGATCACGACTATGTTCACCGTCACGGCATTCCCTTTTATACTCTGGAAAATCCCATAAAAATACATAACACGGATGGCTCTGAAGGAGCCATTGGACAAATTAGGTACGCGGTCACTTTGGTTGTGGAAATTGCCAGACATTACGAAACTATAGACACTTATATTTCAAAAATCGGGACACATCGCATGATTATCGGATATGATTGGCTTTACCGCCACAATCCTGTCATTGATTGGACCCTTCAAACTATTTCTTTCCCACGTTGTACTCAGTACTGTAAAATTATGGGGCTCGGACCCCCAATCCATGGTTGTTCACCCACCGTCTTACGTACTATAGAAGAAGAACTAAAAGAACAGGTACCGGAGACCTATCACAAGTTCCTGGATGTGTTTTCGGAAAAAGAATCCGAACGCATGCCTATTTGGAAGCCTTGGGATCATGCCATAGATCTCAAGCCGGACTTCGTTCCAAAGAAGGGTCGAGTAATTCCCCTCTCTGATATTGAAATGGACGAAGTTCACACGTTCATTGACAAGGAACTCAAAAAGGGTTATATTAAGCCCTCCAGATCTCTGCAGATCTCACCAGTCTTCTTCATTCCAAAAAAAGATGGCAAAAAACGTATGGTTATGGACTATAGATATTTAAATGAAGGTACCATCAAAAATTCTTATCCGCTTCCCTTAATTCTGCAGCTCATCGATCGGCTAAAAAATGCCAATATGTTTACGGCCCTGGATCTTCAATGGGGCTATAACAACGTACGGATCAAGGAAGGCAATGAATGGAAGGGCGCTTTTGTTACACCCATTGGTGCTTACGAACCCACAGTAATGTATTTTGGGATGACCAACTCACCCCGTAGGTTTCAACAAATGATGAATGACATATTTAACAACATGTATGCTGTGGTCATTATTTATATCGACGATTGTATGATATTTACGTCGAAGAAGACCAAGGAGGAGCACGAGGAGGTTGTTAAGGAGGTTCTGCATCGCTTATGTGACAATGATCTCTATGTAAAACCCTCTAAGTGTTTCTTCTCCAAGGATCAGGTGGACTTTCTCGGCATGGTCGTATCTAAAAAGGGGGTAGAAATGCAGGAAAAGAAAGTTTCTGGAGTTATGGACTGGCTGATTCCTACTCGGCTAAAGCAACTCCAAGGTTTCCTTGGACTTTGTAATTATTATAGGTGTTTCATTTCAGGCTTCGCCAAGGTTGCACGCCCCTTGAACGATCTTACCAAGAAAGACGTTCCATTCACATGGGGTCCCAGCCAGCAAGCGGCATTCGAAGCCCTCAAGAAAAAGTTTACCATGGCCCCCCTTCTCACTTATCCAAATTGTGATCAGGAAGTTTGGGTAGAAACAGATGCCTCGGATATTGCAATGGGAGCTGTGCTCTCAACATTATGCGACGATGGTAACTGGAGGCCTATCGCCTTCATTTCTCATTCATTTGATAGCGCTGAGCGCAACTATCCTATTTACGATAAAGAGTTGTTAGCAGTAATTTGGGTGCTGGAAGAGTGGCGCCACTATCTTATTGGTCACGAACGGTTCGAAATCTGGACCGACCACAAGAATCTCGAGTACTGGAAAAAGCCACAAACTCTTAGCAGTCAGCAAGCCTGATGGCATGCGGTTCTACAGGAATTTAATTATGTTTTCGTTTACAAGCCTGGTGCTTCTAATGGTCGGGCTGATGCGCTCTCTCGTTGCCTGGACCATGGGGAGGCTGTGCAGGACCATAACATCAATATCACGGTCTTGCCTCCTTCTGTTTTTATTAATTCTGTCGCTCTATCTTTGGACTTTTATTCGGAGTTGGAATCTGAGTCTGCCTCTTTGGGGGTGGACGCAGTGAATGACTTCCTTTTTGATTCTACTATGAACATTTTCAAAAATAACAAAAACAAAGTTTTTGTACCTCCTTCTCTCCGCACGCATCTTCTTACTCTATGCCACGATTCTCCTATCTCTGGTCACGGCGGTCATGCCAAGACTATTCATACTCTCACTCATTATTTCTCATGGCCTGGTGTCACTAAAGACATTAAGTTATATGTAGATAGCTGTCAAGTGTGTGCCCTCACGAAGGGTAAGCAAAAGGCACTGGCAGGAAAAATCATGCCCCTTCCCGCTGCAAAGCATCCATGGGAAGATCTTTCTGTAGATTTCATCACGGGTTTACCCGAATCACATTCATTTACGGCTATTTGTGTTGTCGTTGACCGCTTCTCCAAAGAAGTAGTCTTTATTCCCACTATGGACACTTGTTCTTCCGCAGATTTAGCCGCACTTTTTAGGGATCATGTTTGGTGTATACACGAACTCCCTTCTTCACTCGTTTCAGATCGTGGACCCCAGTTCGTGTCTGCTTTCACCCAGGAGCTCTGCAAACTCCTCGGAATCCATCAGAAGATTTCTACCGCGTATCATCCACAAACTGATGGACAAATGGAGCATGTTAATCAAGATTTGGAACAGTATCTCCGCACTTATGTAGGAAAGAAGCAGCACGATTGGGCGGATTGGTTGAAGATGGCCCAGTTCTCTCACAATAATACCATCACAACTGCCACTGGTGATATCCCCTTCAATGTCACTCGTAATTACGCCCCTCGCATGGGCTTCGAAGGGAGATTAGCTGGTTTTGCGGGAGAAGTAGGCCATACTCACAAGGAAATAGAAGCGGCTTTAAAAGAGTCATGTGATAAAATGGTCGCCGTTTCGGAGAAGAGACGTTTAGAAGCTCCGGAATATTCCGTTGGTCAGCAGGTCTGGCTATCCACAGATAAATTAAACCTCCCATATACAGTGAAGAAACTTACACAAAAATGGATTGGACCCTATGTCATTTCCGCAGTCCTCCCTAATGCCGTCACCTTAAAACTTCCTCATACTGTGCGAATTCATCCCACAGTTAATATCTCTCGCGTTAAACCTTATCGGGAAACCTTACCTGGACAGCCCAAAGTCCGTCCCGATGCGATTGAGGTAGATCAAGAAGGGGAAGAACAGTTTGAGGTTGAATTTGTTGC
>QFEM01005917.1:0-11870 GCA_003316205.1 Boletus bicolor
GCTAGCCGTAATATATTGCTCCAGCTTGCCATATGGACGTACAATTTTACTTGTCCTTACAACCTTCGGAGGCGACCTCTCTCCGTCTTATGACTGCCGTAGCGCAGTTGCGCGAGTTTGGCCAGTGCTATGCACCAGATTCGGACACTGGTTGCTGGCGAGGTGGCTATCCTTTCCAGAACGACTATTTAGAACACCCAAGGCAAGTCTCCTAATTGAACAACCCACGAAAATGTCTCAAACCTCGGAATCGTGATATTAGTTGGCATGCGGCAAAAATGTAGTACACGGTCTGCCGTAAACTGGACCTGACCCTTCGAGTTGTATCATTGGATCTGTAGGCGCTCAGCCGAACGCGCTCGGTCACAGCAACATGCTGTAGTTCATAATTTAGTCTCTGCACCAGCGGTGCGCATATAAACCTGTTCTCAACTGAGTTGCATCGTCAGTTAACCATCATGAGCGAGAATCTGGACCAGTGGTTAGAGTCATACTCTGGTCCGTATAGCTCGATGGGTAATGACGACTATGTGGAATCCAACACCGGATACGACATGTATCAAGATCTTGGGAACATCGTTGGTTTTGTTTCCCCCTTTGTGAGTGTAATTTTCATCCTGGGCGTAGCGCTCGCTAAGTCGTGTAGATGTCCACCGACTTTCTTCATGCGGCTCATTTCGACGACATGTCTTATGCTCAGAACGCCATATGTCTTCCTCCCGGAAATACGTCAACCAGCCAACGGCAGCAAGCTAACCAACTTCATATTAATACCCAACTGAGTTCCTACCGAATCAACGATCCAGAGAGTTCCACAGCGTCGAGCAGCTCCTTCCCTACAGTACTACGAACACCCTGCGTTCAACTTTACCCCAGCTTTCAGCCATCCATCCATACGTCCCCACCCCAGTCAGCTTCAACGGACAGTGGAATGTTGGTGCCGGTCCGTGGGCAAGATATTTAGGATGGTGGATTCTAACTTACTTTCTGGTTTATAGGATTTAGAGAAGCTGTCACCTCTCCCAGTGTCGCCCTTGTCGCGTTACTCACCAAGTTTTGAAGGGGATATGCTCGACGCTCACATATCTCCCCTTCCCAAAGAACCCGTAACTTTTTTTTCGTCAGATGCTATTGGCAAAAAGTAATTTTGGCGTTAGGACATTGTGACGCAGGTGCCGATGCCACACATCCTTGAGTGGAAGCGGGTAATTGAGCACTGTGGGACGAATGATTTCGTCCCTCAGATGGTTTATCAACCGTATACCGAGGCCGACAGGAAACGGTACATTCGAGATGTGGAGTTGCAAGAAACTATCTTCTTCAACTCGGATGATCCATCCGAATTGGGCATATCCCTCGATGATGCCCTAAAACACAGACTTAGGCACCTAAAAGACAAGGACGATCGTATGTTTATCGGTTGTGGTCCCTCTGTGTCAATCCGCATCCAGGCATGTATTCGGGCACCTTCTCGGCTTACTTTTTAACACATTTCTTTAGTGGCCAGGCTACACACCATGGTCAAAACAGATTCCGACAATGGACTTCAGGACTCCCAAGGGCCACATCACCAGAGCCAAGCTTGCGAAAAATATTGCAACTTGTATTCGGCGTTTTGCAGAAGTGGGTAAAATCCAATGTTTGTAAATTCGGTTTTCGTTGAGGTTAGTTCCAGGTTGTGCAAGACAAGCCTATGGAGGCGGAATCCGATATAAGATGGAGAATCGGAAACCGACATATCAAGGTGGATGATCTTATCCTGGTATCCCTCCACCACGTATCGAAAGGGAGTTGGCAACCTCAACTTCGGCTTCGTAACCCATTTACCACGTTTTCTTATCAGTGGGACGAGTCTCTTCCATCAGTTCCTGCCTCGTAATTGTCATTTTGTGGACCAATTACTGGAAGATTGAATTCTCTCATCTATAAATTTTTGGTAATATGTTGTGAAAGCGTGCATCGGAATTTGTCGGTGTCTCTGATCTGAGTGGAAATAAACATGGTTGAAGGAGTCCAATCTTCTATGTCTAGGTGCAATTCCAGGTCGGATCCCAGTGACTGCTTGCAGCATCATGCATTCATGTCTGAGTCTGCCAGTGCCAAGCAGGCTGCCACCTCAGACTCATTCTCCATCCATACAGCCTAGAACATCTTCGAGCATCGGCAAAACTGGACTTCCGGGAATTCCGTAGCGCATGGATTTGAAAATCGAGAGCGGACCTAGTAGACCAGCACCAGGAAATGGGCACAGCCAGACTCACATACACTTTCCAGCACTGACACCTCTACCTAGTACCAATCGAGGCCAACGCACTTAATACTGAGGAAAGACATGCTAAAGTCTTGATAACATGCAATCTACAGCATGAGACGTCATCTCGTAATTGCGGCGGGGGAGTTTCCTATGATAGAGGAGTTAATTGTACTCCACAGCATTCGTTGGCCAACGGGTGGTTAGATCATCACCGGTGAGTCTCGAGTCCTTTATCCCCACTATCTTGGCAGGTGGACGTAGCAGCGATACTTTGCGACTGAGTTCAGGAAACGCAGACTAGCTAGGTTTGGAACTAGGCTAATATCGACTCAGTCCCGGTATTGGTGCGAAGACAACTGATTACCGATTGACTCCGAGCCAGCAAAACTTGAGAACGCCGAACCAAAGTATGCGATCGGGGAGTACGTGAGCAGCGACGTGGTTCCCTTTTAGGTAGGTTCAGCTAGAAACTCGAGATACCCGGTCTTCATCGATGCATCATATGCATCATTGGCAATAGCTCATTCGTCCCCGATGTGGCTTTCTGGCGAAACATGTCATGACATGGTCAACTCCAGAATGCGAATACTGCCAAGCTGTGGTCGAATTACGATTATCAAAATGGCACCACACCTCAAGCCTGCCGTTTACAGCATCTGTGAGTAGCTGTGTCACCAGGTAGCTACTATACGTGTTCATGCTCGTGTTGCCAGTGAATCAAACCCTTGCTGTAGAGTTGCGAAGGAGACAAGGCGTCCATGAATGTTAGTCACTAATAATTAGTATTGGCCCATGGTTAAACGTGGCAAGAAAGCTACAATATCCCTTCATTCACGTACAGATCTTTCCGGGTCGTTCTATTAGATCTCTGTCCTCCCAAGCTTGTCATGGAAAATCTGCTGCCAGACAATGCAACACCCCCCGGTGGGCCGGCTCGACGGTGAGGTAGAATGGACCACAGGAAGTCGACCGTTGTACTAACTCAACATTCACACAGTATACCCTTCAAATGGGTATCAACTCAATTCGGAAATTGATCGAACATCGGATTAGAATCAAGGGTTTTCGAACGGGTACGTATTCACCCGAATCTCCGTGCACTCGGGATGAGAATTGGTTAAAAGTTTCCGGCTCATGGCTCCTGCACCCAGTATTACTGTTTTGCATGACCGGTTCGAAGATGGGTCCCGGTCCCAGTAACTTAGTATAAGAGCTGTGCTTCTTCCGCCCCCCTTCTTTCCCCCACACCCCTCCTATCTTTCATCATTATTCTTTCCATTCATTCCTATGTGTGATAACCCATCGGATGTTGTGCACCAACCAATCTTTAACGACATTCAGCCCCTCTTGGATCCCAGTGCCGAGCCATTGCCTGAGGCAATAGTATTGTCGCAATATTTCCAGGTAACTCGCACGAGATCTCTTTCATTCGGCATTGATGCATGCAACACAGAATTCGTATTCCTCGAGAAACTGTTTCTATAAGACGGATCCCCGAGTAGCCCTTGATCCGTCAGACTCTTGGGTGGCAATTCCTGATGACAGTCGCATCCAGGATATCGCTGCCCAATGGCCCACATCCGCTATGAGCCAATTTCCCCCTCGTGAGCTTTCTGCACCGAATTTACTCACAGTCTCGTACTGGAGTGGGACGAATGAGGTCGCCCTCGCCACAGAATACCGCCCTACTTTCACAGAGCCGGCCACGTCTCGGATCGAGCTGCCAGGGACTGAGGTTAGCCGGAACAAAACCCATTTTGTGGACTACTCACATCGGCGCTTCTCTAGACCTCGCATGACAAATCGGGGATTTCCCTCCACTCCAGTCCAACCTCGCCAGGAGGGCTCAGTACTTCTATAGGGAGCACTTCAGAATCTCCGTCGCAAGTGAGACTATTCATCTCATCTGAAAGGGCCGATCATTTACAGCCTTGTAGGCGGGTAATCAAAGTTCCTCCCAGGAGTGTTACACCCAGTGGAAGAAAATTCCCGTGGACGCTATCGTCGTCACTGGGTCTAACAGATTCGTACCGCAAACACTGTACAAGCCTTTCACAGAGGCAGACAAGGAGCGGTACCTTGAGCGAGTCTCTCTCTCACCGCCGATCATTTTCGTGACAAAGGCACCGAATGAATGGGGCGTTTCACTCGAGGACGTCCGCAATGGGAAGACGAATCATCTCGTGGACAAGAATGCCCCCGTCCTGCAGAACTGTGGACCGTCAGTGTCCGTCAGGATAAATGTGAGTGGGCAACTATCCAGTGTAACGTGTCTTATGACTATTACTCACCAGTGGCCTGGATATTCCCCGTTCAAACGTCAAATCTCTTCGCGAAATTGGCGAAAGACAAAGGGTCCGATCACGAAAGAAAAGCTTGCACAGATCTTAGCGAAGACTACTAGCCGATTTATCGAGGTAGGCTAATCTCGCAAAGATATATAAATCGAGGCTTACCGTTTTGACGGGTCTACTAGAAAATGTCGAACAAACCGTTAGAAGTCGATGCTGAGACGAGTTGGAGAGTGGGGACCCACCATATCAAGGTGGAAGATCTGATTCTAGTCAGCCTTCACCACGTTAGCAGGGGAAGCTGGCAACCACAATTCCGCCTACGGTGTGACGTAGCATGACCACACCTCCGCAATCCGAGTATTTTTGAAATTCGCGCAGAGCGCTACCGATAATTATGCCATCGTTGGTTTTTTGATGCCGCGTGCGAAGTTGGGCTTGTACGAAGATGATTCATGCATAGCGAACCCCGCTCCATCGGCGTCATCTCTTGTGCACCACACCGCCAACCCATAGAGTAAAAACCAAAACAGGCAGCGGAAAGGCACGCACATACCTGTCAAAATCTCCAACGTTAACACATTATCTTCTAAAGCTCGACTCTGGAGCGAAGGGTGAAGGTGGAGATCAACAAGCGGTTGTAAGTACAAAGCCTCACCTGATACTCCAGTCATGGGCATTCGGCCTCACTGCATCGAGGCCATAAATATTTCTGATGGCCAGTTGAGATCTGCATCTTATGCAGCATATTTCACGGGGAAGATAGAATTGATGTCAAAGCTGTAAACCAGAGATCGTTGCATAGTGTGGACCCGTTCAGCAACTTGTCAGGGAAGATACATGAGACGCTCCTCATGAGTAAGAAAAATACTGTTGAGATTACTAACACTCGACACCTTCAAGTTGATATCATACTATGTTTGACGTAAAAATGGTTCACCCCAGCTTATGATTGCCTGAAAAGGCGTGAACAGCTACTAGAGTGCACATTACCATGGCATTGTAGCCAAAGATTTTTGTAAGACGAACTCGGTGTTGTATTAGAACCCGAGTTACGACTGTACTCAGATTGTATGGGACCGACAATGACATGAATAGTCGTACGTAGAAATTAGAATACAAGGATACAAATCATCGATTTCAATATCCAAATGCGGGTGTCCCATTGTGTCTGTGGATGCGTTTATTCCCTATTTCTCTGTGCAAACCAACACCTGGCCTATCAGGAGATCAGGTCCTTGTAATGACCTTCTGGCTATAATAGGTCGTCCCCTTGTTGTTTGGCCTGCAAGTGTCCTCTCATTGATCGGGGAACAAGAACACTCTTTAGCAGACCAGCCATAAAACCTGGAATCTCGGACAGGGCAGCGTATCATCACGTCTGATTCTCAAGCCCTCATCGCTCTCAGGCCGCTCCTTTTTTCTCTGATCCCCAATCTATTCTGTTGTATCAAATATCCCAACCCCCACTGTATCAAATATCTGTTCCCTTTCCACCATGAATCACGGCACAGTCGCTATCGCCATCATTCAACACCAGGTGATGATCATCCAAGGTGAGATGCGCGTCCGATGTCACAAGTTCATTCTTTCCTGACAGACCTATCAAGCTGCACGGTCCCATAATTGCCATGATCACTGGCTGGACGTGTACACCTATACACCATTCGGCGATCGTCTCTTTCTGGCGTCGTCAGTTCCGCAAGCACGCATCGCGCCGTCTGACTTGCTCATCGTCTTCCCTTTTCGTACCCCTACCTCAGACATGATCGAACTCCCTGCGCAAGCTTATCAGGAATTCCTCAAGCTGAGTGATAGATACCGGCTTAAACACGAGAATATGTGGCGTCGTTGGAAAGCCAGGTTGCACTGAGCGTCGGAGCGTCGATTGATGAACGGCTGGTATTGTAGAGAAGTTGGTTTCGGGCATCACTCCGAGAGTGCTGCGATTTTCTCTATGCTTTATGCTTTATGGATATATGGATAGCCACTGTAGCGCACTGTAGCATTAGGTCTGGCCTCCTACCTGTATCTTTGGTTCATGTATCGAATAGATTCCCTTCGCTGGTCTATACCGACCCATTCGAGTTGATTTGTAATGAGATGAGCCTGGCAAATACAATAAAAACGTTGAAGCCTGTCGCATCTGCAAACAGCGGAAAATTATGATTTACAGGACAGCAAGAGTGAGCCACATATAAGATAGAAACACTGAATGATAAAATAAGTTATTCGTCATGGATCTGGTGCAGCGTTCGGATCTCTGAAGACCTAAAGGGTAAAAGTCAACCCTACGAACTGGAGAGCATGTCGTACGAGCTAGGGTAAACACACCTTCAAGCTCCATATATCTGCAACGGTGTCCACTCCCTGCGATTCTGACGAGACCTCGTCGTCACCACCACCGTCGTCAAGGATACTACTCGATGACGCCTGCAGCTTCAATCCTTGCTCGTTTGCCAGATGTAGCAAGCAAATGAAGCAGAAGCTTGTACTGATTTCCTCCATCTTGTCCTTCGGATAGGACCTTTGGAGGCCTGATATCACTTGACTGAACTGCCGTCCCTCTGAAGGATCAGTGACTGATGGATCGTCGACGTCCTGTAAATGGGTCAGTTAGGATCGGGTCAGGCGCCATGGGAGAAGGTTGTCACCATCTCTTCTTGTTCTTCTTGTTCTTCCTTACGAGAAACATTGATATCCAACCCTTTCCAAATATTTTCCTTCAGTTTCCGGACATCGACACGCTTTGCGCGCTTAGCATAGTTGACAGATTCGGGTCGGACGCGACGGGTCATGCCTTGCGTCGCCGCTAGGAGGTCCTGCTCTCCAGCGTCCTCCGGTACCACCCCGTCGCCGTCGTACAGGTCGTCGAATGCTGGACCGTCGTCATCGTCATTGAAAAATTGAGTGTTAAACGGCACTGGTGCATCGCCGCCTGAGATGCGAATCAGAATCTCGCGTACTTCAGTTAACAGTGCAAACACTGACTCTCATCGCCTTCATCTTGCGCTAGGCGGCCCGCTGCTTGGTCGGCTGCAGCCTGGGCCCAGAAATTCTCGTCGACTTCGCCATCTCCGGCTTCGTTGAAGCGAACCCTTTGTCCTCGCATTTTCAACTTTGAAGGTACAAGTGGAAGTAAGCATTTGTTGGAATGGAAGAGTTGGTATACCTACAGAAAACTTGGGCTTCAGGAAGAGCGTTACCAGTTGTCTGCTGGAGAAGTGCATATCATCTGGAAGCGTGTGTGTATCGCGCTTCTCTTCCTTTGCCTTCCTACCTCGCCCGCCTTTCTTGGCAGTCGATTTAACTGTTCCGTAGTTTGGCAGGGTGATACCAGCCCCACGAGTCACAGGAGCAAAGAGCTCATTCGACAGGGTTTTAACGTCCTTCTCCGATGGTGTCAGGAAATCAATTCTGAAGGCCTCTTTCTTCTCCCGTCGTGGCTTGGGAGCAGCTGCTTCGGATGCATCCGCTGAGAACAAATGCATTAGTGAGGTGAAAGAGCGTTCATCACAACTCACGTTTTCGTATGACTTTGCGCAACTTCCAGTGTTCGGGGCCAGCCCAGTTCTTCATGACATTCTGGTCAAAGTACCCCATGATGCCACTCTCGCCGTCAGCATCTGTCATGGCCATGACGAGATCCCGCTCGGTTGGTATTCGACGCGGATCGAACGGCACGAAAGCCCCGGGGCGTAAATTCTGGCCTTGTTGGGCATCAGCATCAGGAGAGCCATCATGTCCGCTTCCATAGTCATCGCCACCGAATGCACCACCGCCTGCATAGTCATCATCCACGGCTTGATCTCCTTGGAAAAAATCCTCAGTTTGAGGAAGACCGCCACCGTCAACGTCCATTGTATTGTTGTCGCCAAATGCGTCGAACCCTATTTCGTTCCCGTCGTCGTCTTCCTCTTCGGCGCGGGTATCGTCCCGATAGAGAGTGGTGTCGTCGAACGTTATGTTATCATGAGTAAACGAGAATTCCGCCAAGGAGTGTGCGATAGCTGCGTCTTCCAGGATTTCCAGGTCAGGGAAAAAATGACCTATTGCTTGCATTTTAGCGGGATACTCGTAAATGATTCACACTAGTCACCAACTTCTTAGATAGCTCAAATCGACGTCTTCTTCGGGCTCGAGTATCGGCTCCTCTTCGTCTACCACCTTGGCCATGGAATCGCTCGCATCGAAAACGATGCGCAAACCACCATCAGTTCCGACGCCTACTCCAAGGTGATTCATAAGAAGCCCGTGCGCACCACCCTCGTCAAAGTCAGCACAGGTCTTTTTGAATAGGGGGTCAACACGAAATTCAAGATCTAGTTTTTTGCTCCGAAGTTGACCAGCATCCTTGGCAAGAGTTGAATCGGGTCGGTGGGTTTTCTTCTTCTTCCTCGGCTGGGAAGCATCTTGGCCGTCAGGATTGTCGGAGGCGGGTTCGTCCTCTTCCTTGCCTGCTGCCGTATTCTCGTTAGCAAGATTACTGAGCAGCTTGCCGGTCTCGGTGCCGACGCTGTCAACACGACTCGTCCAAATTTTGACACAGCCGTCGAGCGTACACGAAGCACGCTGGAAATTGATTGAATTATCTGTGTTATTTCGGAGGAGGGACATGTCGTGGAAGTAGTCGATAAGGGCGAAATTCCATGAGTTCGCTGCGTTTATTTTCTAGGAGAGAGTGAGCAAGCAAGTGCGGTTGACGACGCGTCACACACGTTATCTGTAGCCATCTTCATCCACTCTTCAAAATTCGAGTTCATGACATCCAGAGGCACATTTATGACTGGAGGAGGGAGTGCCGAATTGAGTTGTTGCTGTTGTTTCTGCTTCGCCAGTGCAGCTCTCGAGCTCTCCCCAGTGTCTACCCTGTCGCCGGAGGAAGGACCCGGTTCCGCGCTCTCGATAACAGTCTTGGTACTCTTCCGCCGCCGCCGTTTCTCGGCTGCGTCGTCGTTTATGTTGACTGTTCTCAACGGGGCGCGTCCGGAATCCGAGGTGAAACTAGCATCAGGATCGAGTCCATGGACGTCGCTGATGCGCTTCTTGCTGCCTTGCCGATGATTTGGTCTGGGAGTGTCTGGTTCTGTGTCGTCGCTGTCATGTTGAGCGATGCGGGCGTGTTTTGAAGGGGCCATTTCCTCCTCGTCGCCGTCTTCAACAAAGAGATCGTTATTACACGTGCACGTGACTCACACGCTACGCGTCAGGTCACGCGTCACATGCCTACAGGCTGAAGATGTCATTAAATCCATGTCATATTGACCGCTTCAGCCGAGCCTCCGCTGCCCGAGCTCTTCGCTCTCGTTCCACCTTCGCCCTCATTTCTGGTGTCAGTCCAGCAATACCATCCGTGGACCCAGACGAGCCCCCGAGTTTCTGCGCCCTGCTTGGGGGCTCCTTCACCTTCGGGGGCTCTTCTACGGGGACCACCACTTCCGAGTTCTTCTCCCGTTCCCGCTCTCGTACTTCTCTCTCGCGCATCTTCTCCCTCAATCCCTTCCTCCTCTGTTTTTTCTTATCGTCCCTCTCTTCTTCCTTCTCCTTACTCAGCGCGCTCGGTACGTGCGCAACGCCGAACCAATCCCACCAATCAGGATGGTCTGCCGCACACCGTCGAAACACGTCGCGCACAGCACGGGATCGCGCCAGGTCGTATGCCGTACGCCGAGACCCAGCAGGAGGCACCTCCGCATCAGATGTATCCGACTCAATCCCACCTTCCTTTGTCCACGCGAGCGAAACAGGCGTCGTCGGATCGGCGTGTAAATCAAACAGCAGCCACTGCACAACTGCATCATGTCCCGCTTGTGCTGCAACCTGTAGAAGTGACACCCTCCTGTCACCTGTCCACTCCGGGATTGGCGCATCAACGCCGCCGATATCTTCGCCTTCGCGTTCCCAAAACCCTTTCAGAGGTTCGAGACGACCTTTGGAAACCATGCCAAGTAATCGATTCCATTTCTCACGGTGAAGCTCTTCTTCTCTAGTCAGACGGGCAGGTCTAGGTTTTTCAGAACTTTCGGGAGCGGGTTGTGTTGGATGAGGTTTTGGCTTCGGAAGCGAGGCAAGGTAGGCCTCATCCTGAGCGCGGAGGGTTTCTTCGGTGAGGTGAGAAACTTTGACTTGAACTAGTTCTTGGAGACATCGGGCAAGTTCCGCTTGAGTCTGGGTCATGCGACATGAATTGATGATTTCCGTGATAATGGGCGAAAACATACAGGTCGACGTGTTGGGAATGGGAAGGTTCGTAGTCTGTCATCCCCTTTGCTGATTACGCACCCTTCATAGTCGAGGAAAATGCGACGATTGGATACACTTGCTCGAATAAAAATGCGTTCGCACTCGTGGATATCTTCCGTCCAGTCTCGAAGCAAGTTACGGATATCCTGTCGGTTCTAAACAATGAAACCGATGTAATGCAGCAATTTTCACTCACGTCACGCAATGCCTGCTCTCCATATCGACGTAGCATGGCACCGGCACTGATCGCAGCTCCCTTTGCATTGTCGTTAATTGATTGTGAACCTCCCTGCTTCCTACGAGCTGCGTTTCTGATCAAAAGCACGCCAATGTCAAAAGGAACTAGCTTACTTGTATAGCGATGGAATGTTTTGTGTTTCAAGACTTCAGTCTCTGACTTTGGCTTTGGAGTTCTTTTTTTTCTTGTCCGCACGACCTCATCCTGCCCATCGGCGACATGCCCAACTCTCACTACAGCTCCCGCAAAATGCCCACCGGCAACCATGAACATAGCCCATTTCCTGCCGCCCTCGACAATAGCTTGCATTTCTTTCAGTTCCGATAAATATGCGGGTGGTGGGGTATCGAGGGGAAATAGCATTCTATAGACTCCGATCTGTGTCGATGGTGGGGAGTGAAACCAGGTAATGGCTGTTAGCGGAGCTCTGAAAGTGCCGTCCTCAGGGAGGTCGGATAGGGAAGTATGGCCGATTTTGCTAAGGAGTGCATTGACAGCATCTGATTCGTCCGAGGTTTCATCGTCGGAGGAAGCAGAACCCGAGAGAGAATCTTCCAGGCCTGTGGTTTAGGTAGCGCAGCGTTAGTTCTTTGATCAAGAATGGGGTAGCGGGAGATGCGTACCGTCAACAAGTTGAGCGAATGCAGACTCTGTGACAGGGTTTCCGCCAGTAAGACGTATCTTGACGTTGTAACGATGCCAATCGGCGCGAAAGTGCGCACGTTGCTCATCCACATCTGCAAAAGCAGCCCCAAGGCAGATATTGCACCCTTTTGCATTCGAGGTAGGGTTTAACTTTGGCAGAGGAGAAGGTTCACGAGGTGGGGCTTGGCCGATCAGGGTC
>QFEM01005922.1:0-15503 GCA_003316205.1 Boletus bicolor
CCACTCACTGGCACTTGATTGAGTGAGATGAAGTATCGATCGCTGTTTCAGGCACCTCCGAGTGTCGCGTCGCCCAAAATGGGGGAGGCATTCATATTGTAGACTACTGACCCCGCAAGTTTTCTGCTGCCATTCTTAGCACCGAATCAGATCATGTTAACATGGTTGTCATTGTGACCACGGGAGTAGTAGTATACTTCATCAGATCATGCTGCGCCCGTTGCGTGATGCATGGTGAATCGAGTACTTAGCTATTCCGTACCCGGCATTTCGAATACAGTGTGGCCATTGGGGGGGGGACCAAGCTTGTGGGTCGTCGTCTAAGCCAAATAGTCTCCATACGACGGATTTTCCTTTTTCGTCTCCTCGCTCACAGACGAATGGAGGCCGGATAGCTTCGAGTTGATATCGATGGTGATTCGGGCTGTGCAATATCACGACAGATAGCAAATATAGGCCACCCTCGCGTTTTCCCTTTTGATGTTGAACAGCCTGTACATCAAGGTGTGTTCTCGTTCCATGTTTGGAAGTCATGATGTGGTTCCACCTCGTGAGATCAGTGGTCGTAAACCAATCGTTTATTCGAGGCGCCTGGTTGATGTGACTTTGAAGACGTCCGTCAAGTCTAGGCCACATACATATCGTGAAAGCAGACATCGTGGTGACGTCTTGATCAGTTTCTTGACGTGGGGATGCTCAAGTCGAGTTGAAAATATCGCAAACGGATCTCAAAAGGTGAAGCTGGTTCAGCCTGGTTGACCCCGACATCTCCAAGCGATCGGCATATTTTGTGAACTCAGAGAACTCTTGTGCTGTGCGAAAAAGGATCAGCAGGAATGACATCAGGATCAGCAGGCGAAATTTCATAAGCAGCACAGAACATGGCGCACAAATGTTTGTTTGATCGTATACCCCTATTGGACAATCATCGGTCTAGCTTGTTAGAGGGACACAGAGGTATTGTGTACAACTTGTAGGTGACGAGATGAACTCACCCTCCCCGACTCTCTGGACATACATAGCTCGGGGGAAAGAGGCCAGATTCTCCATCCTTCGTCGACCACCGATCGCCACTTGATCCGAATGGGTGAGGAGCGTAGATCATATTTGCGCCAAAGCCTGAGAACCAAACTCTAGGTCGAACGTTCACCATGTACGCGAGAGGACGGACAAAGCGCATGCAGTTGAATTAGTCCGAGTCTGATGGAATTCACCCGGAAGTCGAGGGGTTTTGCTCGTGTGTCATGAAACTGAGCACATGCTCAGCAGTGGGACGCTGCGCGCCTGCCTCGGTCGTAGACCAGCACCGTTGTATCCCCCTGCGAAAGGGCCAACGCGGCACGTTCGTCACGAGGATAGTAGTGATACAGTATCTTTCCCGTCAAAACCTGGGTATTGTTCAACACCACCCTTATCATTAAGCCTCATGTGGTGCGAGGACAGAAACGAACCCGAAGCGCGATCCCACCAAATGAGTAGATATCACTGCGCGGCGTCGGGAAGATGTTTTTGGGCTCCTCTGCACCTTCAGACTCCGGAAAATTCAAGCAAAACAGCTCTGGAGCTGCCCAACGCACCGTGCTTCCCGCACAGGACGACGTGGTGCACTCGATTTCAGTCAACAATGTCAACAATCCGAAATCCGAAACAAAGACTTGATTATTATCGTCGATGAGCACGTTGGACTACACAATGCAATGAGGGAAGATGAACACCTACACCCGAGAGCTCTCCGTGCGCGACGGATTGCGAATGTACTGTTCAACGAAATCCATATCAACCACCACGACTAGATTATGACCGCCTACAGTAGTGCAGTCCAGCAGCAACGCCACTGAGCTTCATTAATGACACACAATCAGATTCGAGAACATAAGGAGGACTCCAGAGCTCACGTGCTAAAGTAAGTCCTTCTCCGATCATAAGGGACTCGTGGCTCTCCAGGTATGACGTCAAGGTGCCTCCTTCAATCTACGGACACACCATTGCCGGTATTTGTCCGAAGCCCATGGTCGTCTCAGGAAACGGAAGGACATTCGTATGATCGAGGTTCAACCATACCTTGATTTCCCGACAAAGTTGCTAGAGTTGCATGTCAGGCGTGTTCACTGGGGTGATCGAAAAATTCCATAAATTATACTTTCCCTTTTTCTGGAAGCTGATGTTCTCGACCGAGTATGTCTTGATCGCTTTGACGGCAACCTAAATCCATGTGGTCAGCCTTACATCGAGGCGTTTTGGGTTGGCGAACCTTTATTGGTGAATCATTCACGTATCATGTTGCACTATAAATGTCTATGAGGCTGCCTCATGCAACCGGATCATTATCGTTTCGCGATGTTTGGTTCGTGAGATCGCTTTGGGAAAGTGGATGGTGGAGGACATTTACAAAGCTATCACTTTCTTTATTCGAGGTGTTGGGGCTGACGCATCATTTGAATCAGTATCTGACAGTGACGAGGAAAGCGTGCGATCATCGTTTTTTGGGAAATACACGTCGTCAAAACCATCGAGATCTTGAGAGGACGAGCTGAACGCAGGAGGAAGCCTATCTGGAATGGGATCCCCATTCAATCCTAAGAAAAATGTGAATTGGTGGATGCATGAATACGTCGACACGATACCCATCGCAACACGAAACTCTGCCAAGTTAAGGTTACCTCGATTCTCAGTGTCAGCCAGCGCCCTGCAGAATCCAAAGGCGACAGTATCACGCCCATCACAAAACTGAACGCACCAAATCTTCCCTAGATCATCCATACCTAAACCACTTTATCCAAAGACTTGCAACCCAGTTTTATCGCTGATAAACCTTGTTCCTTGTGAATCCAAAAACCCGAAAATCTCGTCGTATCTTGCTTTCTCTTCCGTGTTCAATGTCCACGAAATTAGCAGCGCTACTCCACCTCCGAGTTCGTGACTTCTGTGTTGGAAGCTTTGCTACCATCCCAAACCGCCTGGTTGTGTGGTACTTCCAGATGAATAACGGATGGAGAAATCTGTAGGCATAAATGGAGTACACAAACAACACCGGATCGACAAAACCAAAATATCTAGGATAGTATCTTTCCGTCGCCGGAGTCCCACGCCGGATTCCGGCTGACTCTGCGCGAGCAATCACAGAACTCGCGTCCGGTCCATGGCTGCATCTCAACAAACTACGACACTGTGTGAGGGGGCCAGGAGCCAGGAAATCAACCTTTGTAACGATTGTTTGCTACTACTGCCCGACCTGTAGTTCGATCGACGTGCTGATCATGATCATCATTATGCGTTCCGACGTTTGAATTGTTTCCGTCAGTCTGGGCTCGACGCGTCACCTCGTCCTTTTACAATTGCAATCATCCCAGCTCTGCACGCTCGATCCATCACTCGCTCATAACTCACGAAGAATCGAGCAACCATTCTGGGACGATCATCAACTTTCCCATGAGCCCGCTCTGAAAGTTGATCGAACTCTAACCCGTTCATTCCGGTATGTAGAGACTTTAGTCGCTCGATGACTCGCCAGTCAATGAACGCAAGCTCGGCTTGCAACACTACAGGTGTAGTCAGATATAGCCCAGTGATCGTCGGCGACGTTGTCCACAATGCAAACATCGTCTGTAAACCTCGCTGTCACTTTTGCGCCTACCTCGCAATTCCTCTCCAACCCGTCCAGCATCACAAGCTTCCATCCGACTCTCCATGATCTCCAATACGCCAAACCAGCCGGCGAATTGTCGGACGTGCTTGTGTTTACTGTGTCTGCTGCAAATGATGGGATGCAAAGGAACGAGGTCGTGCAGGTGCTGAAAAGTTTGGAGGGCGTGCTAAGGGTCGATGTTCTTGAGCCACGCATGAGGACGAAGAGAGATGAGTTTTAGTCTATTGACGACGCCAAGTCTATGACTGGCAAGGGTGAGTTTGATGAACCCTGACTAGTTGACTTGTAACATTCAAGCTAATGAATAAGTCTGCGACGATACATTATCACGAGTGCAATGGGATACAGCGAGATCTAAATCTACATAAAATATTGGCTGTTTGTATTAGTACCACTGCACTCTATGGACTTTTGGGGCTATATCCATCACCTCAACCGTGCACCATCACAACGGCAATCTTAGAGCGGCAGACGGTCTACGGAACGCCATCTCAGAACTTGAAATGACACCTAGGTCCTCGTCGAAACTGCGGGTCGCATTCATCCACCCAGACTTGGGAATCGGTGTGTTCCTCCGCCTCTACAATGCAACCCGGAAATGATGCAACCCACTCCCCTAGGCGGCGCCGAAAGGCTGGTCGTCGACGCAGCGCTAGGCCTACAATCACTCGGTCACACCGTGGACATCTATACTTCGCACCACGACCCGAACCACTGTTTCGACGAAACCCGAGATGGTAACCGTCCGCACACACATCCTCCTCATCGACCTGTTCACTCCCTTTTTCTTCTCTGACAGGTACCCTCCGCGTGCACCACATCGTCCCACCCTTGCCCCGGGCATGGCATGGCAAATTTCACATCCTCTTTGCACACGCACGCCAGCTCCATCTCACTCTGACACAGTTCCTCCTTCGTTCCACTGCACCCGAACACAACGTCTTCTTTGTAGACCAACTCTCGACATGTATACCCCTCCTCCGAATGTTCAGCGGAAAACGTGTCCTTTTCTACTGTCATTTCCCGGACAAGCTGCTCGCGCATGGGGCCTTTGTAGAGGGTTCGTTTCAACGGAGGAATGTTGGCGTGCTCAAAGCGCTCTATCGTTATCCAATGGATTGGCTCGAGGAGGTCACGACACGTATGTGGTTTGTGTCGGCGTTTCGGGATTATCAAGCGTTTTTACATGCCCGTCTTTGTAGGACAGGCTGACACGCTTGTCGCCAACTCCAAGTTCACAGCACGCATTACGGCGGCTCATCTCAGTTCCATAACGTCGACGCCCAGGGTCGTCTATCCGGGTATCAACATCAAGGCGTATCAAGCACCCGTAGACTGGACAATGCCGGATATCGTTCAGATCATGTCGTAAGACTAGCCCTACACCGTTTCTGAGACTGCTCACAAGCGTGTCAAGACAGCGACCTACGTTGATCTCGTTGAACCGCTTTGAGATGAAGAAGAACGCAGCACTAGCCATCGAAGCATTCGCTCTCCTTCGAGATAAAGCTTCAGTGCAACAGTTACCTCACAAAATGCGTCTCGTTCTTGCCGGTAGGGTTTTCGCGCGCTTTGCTCACTCAAGTGCCAACTCACTCATACTCTTTATAGGTGGCTACGACCCCCGCCTCGAGGACAATATCCGCACCTTGACTGGTCTCGTCGAACGTACACGATCAAGCAACCTCCCATTCGACGTCATCACACCTCCACAGTCCAAAATCGCTGCTCCTTCGTTCACAGGCATGACCGCAAACGAACCGGACGTCCTCTTCCTCTTGAACTTTACTACCTCGCAACGATCCGCGCTACTTCAATCCTCTTCCACACTCGCGCTACTGTACACGCCCGCAAACGAGCACTTTGGCATCGGTCCTGTCGAGGGTATGATTTGTGGACTGCCCGTTCTGGCGTGCGATAGCGGTGGCCCGACGGAGAGCGTCGTAGACCAGCCACCAGAGCAACGAACAGGCTGGCTCCGCACGCCGAATCCCGGAATTTGGGCGGATGCACTAGAGGAAATATGTCGCATGGGTGAGTCAGAACGAGCATCGTTGGCGCAACGATCAAAGCATCGCGCAGAGTCGGTCTTTGGGATGGCATCGATGGCAAAGGAGCTCGAGGCGTTGTTGGCAGAGACGGTGGAGATGGGCCCGGTGGAGACGTGGCCCGTGAAAGAGATCGCGTTCGTGTTGGCTTTTCTTCTCGGACTCGTGCTTGCTATGTTGTCCCGTCGTTATATATAATGGCTAGTGTATACCCCCCCTGATTGTTCGTTCTGGCGCAAGTGCTCGATCCGTTAGTCGTGGCGGGTGATTACAAAATCTTTGAACCAAGTATACTGTTGCTTTGGCGTGGCGTATTGTTTTCCGTGGCCTCCGAAGAAGGTGCTTGAGAGAGGATGAGCACGACGTGACTCGATCATTGAAGAGCGCACATTACCTGAAGAAAAGACCGAGGAACTCTGCAGGCTGTGGAACGCCTTCGTTCTCGTCCAACTTGATCGCAGTCACATGCCGAATAGCGGGAGCGAAATCGATGGGTGTCTTTAAACTCGACTTGTTCTTCTTGGTCTGCTGAGCGACGTTATCTCTATAAAACATGTCCGTCCGATTGATCATCGGTCGTCCATCGACGAACAGCATAAAAGTGCCGTCGCTGTGTCCTGGCGTGTTGAGAACGACGTTTTGCACGAGGTGCGTCCAATCGCCGGCGGTGAAGTTGAAGGCGCCTCGGCCGATGGAGAACCCGTAGGTGGCATCGCAAACTGACCCTACGTCCGCGCACAAGGCCTCGGTTTGTTTGTCCTTGGGAGCATACTACGAACGCAGGTGCCATAAAACTCGATGCCAGAAAAAAGAAGAAAAGAAAAGAAAAAAGTTGAGGAGACATACTAGGTAAAGCTCTCCGACGCCTTGCGGACGCCACATCAACCGCGTGCTGAAGCAATCGCGGGCCGAGGCACCACCCGAACACCCCGTATGTCCCCCAAACAAGCCCGGTAACTTCCCCCCCTTGACCCAGTCGAAATCTGCCGGAAAGAAGACGCTATATTCCAACGTGACGTTGCGCGCGCCGGCCAGATTGAGCGGGCTTGCGTAGAAATCGGCGCCGCCCTCGGGTTTACTGCCTGGGTTGACGGAGTGGGCTGGGTAGACGAGCTGTAGGATCGCGGGTGGGGCGTCGGCGTTGAGGGGATTTTGGAGGAATTTAGCGGTTGGGGCGATGGCCTGGGATGGGATTTGGGCGACGATGTGGAGGTTTCGTTGGCCGCTGGGAAAGTATGTGATGTTGAAGGGAGAGAGGTCGGTCATTTGTGGTGGTGCGGCCCATAGGGTACGGTTGTCCCAGGAAGGAGAAGGGGTTGTGGTTGCGGTTGCAGTTACGGTCACGAAGACAGTGACGATTGTAGTTGAAGAGGGCGTTGCATCGACAGTGGTCGTCTCAAAAACGGTTGCAACTTCGGTTACGAGGATAGTGGTGGTAGGAGGTGACGTGAACAAGGCCGAGGAAGGTGAAAGAGAAGAAGATGAGATAGGAGATGAAGGGGAAGGGGAAGTGACAGGGACGGTGCTCGGCGGGTCACTAGACTGGGTAAGCTGTGAAGAAGTGATGTCAGTGGGATTCGAACTGGAATCGAGTGATAGAGGGGAAGTGATGAGAACGGTGCTTAAGGCGTTATACTGAGTTGGCTGTGAGGATAAGCTAGTATCAGTGGCATTTTGCGTCGAGTCGAATGGCATCTGGGGTTGGCTTGAAGTAGCTGGGGCTGCAAGGGCCTTACAGGCGACCAGCGCCAGGAAATAGTGGAGCAGAATCATTCTCCTGGGCTGTTGGTAAAAGTTGACAGTTGAGAGATGTCGCCTCCAGCACGGAAGCCATGTTATGTGGCAGTCGCAGTCCAGACTGATCACTACTCGTACACTGAAGCCATTGTTGCAGACCGGGCGGAACCCCGGGCAAGACAGTGAAGAATGGTTGATAAACTGATCATTTGGAGGATAAATCATCCATTCATCTGTGGCCATCGCTGCTTTGCGCGAACGAAATGCAGTGGACACACCTGGTCAAAGTTAGATGTGCTCATAACGCTCGATCGCTCACATGGCGTGCGCGTGATGTTTGGTTGATTCGAAAACCAAGATCTCGGTAAAATTGGTCCTTACCACTGCGACAAGCCTCAGTATAGCACAGTACCAGTCCTCGCTGGATCGTCCAAGAAGTTGGTAAACGGGTTGGTAGAAGAAGAGAGGATTATGTAACCAACCTCATTGTCACAATGACCCTCTTCTGAATCTGGCACCTTATCAAGTGTTCACCAAGACCACGACAGCGCATCCCCTCTCATGTTTATGTATCCACAGCCATACACAGGGCCATGATCTTCGACATATTCCCAGTTACACTTCGCCTTTTACTGGCCTCGCTACTCTGGAAAGAGAACCTGCAGGCTCGCACGCCTCGACTGTCGTTTCACCTCCGACACCAACACGCAGTCACGAACACATCGCGCGTGATCTTCTCCGACGTCGGTTCATCTCAGCTCCTGTCGCATTCGCTAAGCACGCCTGCAGACCCATACACCTACAGCGCAGACACGTCACGCCTTCTCACATACCGACCGTCCTCATACGCCACCTTTCATGACGCTCGCCTTCGCTCGATGCTCCACGGACAGAGCGATGGTGCTCTATGGCATCCAGAAGAGGTACTCGGTCCGGATGTGACTGACCGGGAAACACTGCTCTCTCTCGCAAAGATGTCCAATAATGCCTACAGCGCGAATCCAGACGCGGGTTGGTACAATGTCGACGGGTTCAACATGGCAAGTCAATTTCTTGTTTATGCAAGGTGTTCTCATTGTTCGTGCAGACGATACCTGTGGGATGGAAGCCCACCGATGATGGTCTTCGCGGCCATGTTTTCGTTTCGGAAGATAATTCTACAGTGGTTCTTTCCCTGAAGGGCACCTCGGCTGGGTGGATCACCGGTGGCGGAGGTCCCACGGTACGAAAGGATAGGCTGAACGATAACATGCTCTTTTCTTGTTGTTGCGCCCGTGTGGGTCCGACATGGAGCACCGTTTGTGGGTGCTACAAGGGTGCAGGGAAATGCAGCCAAGAATGCATAGAAAGTGCACTCCAAGACGACGATTTATACTATTCGGTTGGAGTGGTAAGCGAGTTTCCTTGTTGATACGAATCACCTACGTCAACTTGACTTTGCAGAATCTATATAATAATCTTACTTACATGTACCCGGATTCCCACATATGGATAATTGGTACGCATAACGCATTCTGTTCTTTCCTGCCAACTTACATCCCAACCGTACCGAGTATTCATGTGATTTTACAGGTCATTCATTGGGTGGTTCTGTGTCCTCCCTTATTGGAGCTACTTTTGGTTCACCAGTCGTGGCATTTGAAGCACCGGCTGAGAAGTTGGCAGCTACTCGATTGCATCTCCCTTCCCCTGTATGTCTGGGTTTGCGTTTCCCTTCTTGATATAGTTTTAACATCCTCCGAAGCCATCGACCCAGCATATCACTCACGTTATACATACAGCAGACCCAATAGCCATGGGGGTGTGTAACGGTGTTACATCCACCTGTGCGATTGCTGGGTATGCGATGGAGACGAGGTGAGCAGTCGATCTGCTCACGAGCCTTGATTTTCCTTGTCAGTACGGACTAGCTAACGGTGGTTTTCACAGGTGTCATCTCGGCAGGGTCGCACTGTATGACACAGTCACCAAGCTCAAATGGCCAGTTGACATCCGAACGCACTCGATACGAGAGGTCGTCGAGCGCTTGCTCTCTCAAGACCTCGAATGGGCCGACGAACTTCCACCAGATGACGACAACAACGTCTCGCAGATGAGCTGGCCGTGGTGGGGCGGCGGGGACAAGGACAAGGACAAGGATGAGGACAAAGATACCAAGAAGAAGGTGCAGTTGCCGGTGCCCGAGGCGAGAGAGGAGGTGGATTGTGTGGTGCGTCTCCGTTTTTCCGTTCTTGTTGGTGGTGCTCACGACGACGGCAGGATTGCTTCAACTGGGAGTACGGTGAATGGGAGCAGTAGATTGGGAATACGTTACATGAAGCGCGGTGCTTGTGATCCATGGTGGGTTGATAATGATATTCGAGGTAACTGCCATCAATGCTCGACCTGTGGTTCGATCGACGTGTCGATCATCATCATACATTCCGACGTTTGAGTTGCTTCCGTCGGATGGGACGATCTTTGACTAGTTTTTTTTTTTCTTTTTTTTCCATCAAATTTGAAGTTCAGATGAATTTTGTACCAGAATAGACAACAGCACGCACTCAGACTACAACAAAGAGTTTTTGTTTCACGACTACATCTAGGACGAGGCAACACGCTCACTGATATTTCAAGTATCGGTCCACACATTTTCAACCAAGAAAACTTCAAGTCTCGCTACTTCCGTGAGCTCTACGGGCTCGATCCTTCACGCTACATCATCACAAATGTCGTTGGCCTGGAGAGGATGATCCGAGCTGAACTTCTTTCAGTAAGGTTCTTTCGAACGTTTTACCGCGGTTCGCGCGCGCCTTTCAGACACACTCTAACACCAAACAAATCCATTCAATCCAGAACACCACAACCCCTACTTGAACCAACTAAATAATCCAGCCTGAAAGCATTTCGAGAGCCGCCCTGACAACATGGGCGCTGTCACATCTTTCAACTGTTCACAGGTTAACGCCGATAGGAGTGCAGCCGGCGTTGACCAACCCATCCTATGTGTGCAGAGAATGATCAGCACCGCTCGCCTCTCTGTCTCGCGTGGCAGGACAAACAAGTCGACTTACCTGGTAGACGTCAGTGCAACAGAGGGGCTGCTGCTCACACACAGCGCCATCACCCAAACCGATAACCGTGACGGGGGAGCAGTTGAGCCCGACGACAGCATTGATGTCGCCAATGACGATCCCGAGTAATCCGAGGAGCGGTGTGACCGCTGGGTCGCCCGCCTGTAGCGTGGGCCATCGTGAGTGCAACGTACAAAAGCATGAGGAGCGGGGGAAATCTCACAGTGGTGACAGTCTTGCAGCATTCGATCGGGCCGGTGTCGCATTGAGAGACACGGGCTTCGAGCACGCTGGGAGCAGCGGCGGCGACTGCAGCGAGGGCAGCGACGGAGAGAAGAGCAGAGAAGCGGGTGAACATCCTTTTTTTAGTGGTAGAGTGGTGATGTGAGTTGTTCGTCTGGAGAGGCGATGGGGTACGGTGGTGCTGATGACTGACCTTTTTATACAGCGAGGAGGGCTTCTTGTCCCCCCTACACCCCCCCCTCCGCAACCTGTTCGTAATGCGAGGAGGATCCGGCGTACGTAGAGGGCATTCCGTCAGCAAAGTAACAAGAACAAAAAAAAGTCAGCTCGTATGAAATGTTGATACTTACAAACGGGAATATCGACGATCTGACCATAGCCATATACTAGATGTATATCGTAAAATTCATTACACTGATGCGAGGAGAAGAGGAGCGACCGGCATAATGGGGCATGCAGGTTTCGCTGTGTGTCTAACACGAGAAGTCTTGAGTTACTTATGTACCCAATTTAATACTGGTTTATTGCTCCCGCTTCAAAGGTGCTAATTCTACGGCGAAAAAAAAACAACATACATTGCGTGTCCACAATCTAGATGTATTGTTCCACTGATTTTGCCAACTTCCCGCACGTCGAATGGACGAGAACTCGGAACGTTGTGGCACGCGCGCCTCCACGACTCCCGGAAAAGGCAGTGTCACTGGTGCCAACCGCAAGGCAACGGTTGCTTCTCTTCTCCTCGCATTGTTATAATGAATTTTACGATGCATCCCTATAACCATGGTCCACTGATTCGGATCCGAATTTCATAGAAACTCGATTGAACTACACACACACAAACCACTCCGCCTGATTTTCAAACCCACGGATCATGGACTGTTTGGAATGGGTTGATGGAGAACCGCTATCCGATTGTCATATAGCCGTCGCTCTAATTCATCTTGGTTATGAATACAATACAACACAAGCTGACGGTGTCACGAACCCTGGATGCGTCAAGGAATTACGTTGTGACGCTTCCTCCGTGCCGAATATTGTTCCGTTGATTCCAGTCCGACTCGACTGTCCGAGACGTGGCTGGAAAGCGGCCAACTCTACTTTCTTGGTTCCAGGGATCGGTCCCGGCGCGGCTTGAATCCCCTCGACTTGGGGTCTGTTTTCACAATGACTTATCCATGTACAATGGACGAAAAGATGAAATAACAAAAACTGGTTGATCGAAATTACGGATCCCTCTTTACCATACGAGATGATGGGCCTTCAGAGTACAGTTAATTCAACAAGTCTGACTTGCTACTCCACTCGCCTATGTAAGTTGGGAGATGCATGTCACAGTTTCATTACGAAAATATGGAGTGGTCTACGCCTCTCCTTCGAGAAGCATGCACAACGACGCTTGATGTCTCGTAATTGCACACTGTACTTTTTTTTCTTCATCAATTACGTATACAGTTACATCAAACTTCGTTGTGGATACTTCTCGAAGGAGTGGTGTAAACTGGCCCACTGTATTTTCATGATGAAGCTATGACAGGACTGTGACGAACTGTCTGAGCAGCAAGCGAGCGACGAGGCTTGCGAGACCGACGAAATAGCCAGGATGGCAGGAAAGGTGAGCGGAGAGGTGATTGAGGGTGCGAATGGGCAAGGAGCTGAGGCCACAGACAAAGAAGGATCCAGCAAGGGTCCCGCTGCAATGAATTAGCCATTGTGGTGGTGGCGATGCTGATGTCGATCACACAAACGCCGCACCAGAGAAGACCTGCGTGGACCAAGTCGAGGTCACGGCACCGGCTAAGTTGAACAGTCAGCGAAACGAGAAGTGCAGCGAGCGATACTCAACTGCACTGACGACGAACAGGAGCGAAATTGGGAAACGGGAGATGGATTACATCCTTCGCATCCGGGCGAATAATCAACGCATCACAGGGGCATTCCACAACATCGAGGATGACTACCGGTCCAGCATGTGCTGAAGCACGGAGCTGAGAATTTCTTGTGGAGGAAGAATCGCTCGACACCAGGCAACCTCCGGATCTCCTCAAGTAATTTGTCTCGCTCGATTGGGAGTGCACTACAGTTCCGGATAGCGAGGTTTGTCAACGTGACAGGGGTGAGGTCAACAGCATTCCCGGGCCTGTACCTCGAATTGCGTGCTCGAGGGTCACTCAGCTCTACGAGGCGCCCGAAATGAATCTTCACCCAATTGTAGAGGTTATGCAAATAGTCATTTTTGTCGGCGAACCGTGAGGAGCGAGGTCAATATACAGCGTCACTGTCCCCCGAAGCTTCCCGGGGCGCTAGAAACGCGTAAGGAAGGAGATACCAGAATTACCCAAATGGTGCCCGCAGGCCTGTCAGGGTGATATTCAGGGGTGAGATCAACAGGCTGTACTCAACTTACCTCGAAATCGCTTGCTCGGGGTCAGTCAGCTCCCCGAGGTTCCCAAAACGAGTGAGGAAGATATTCCCAAAGTCACTGTTATTAGGATAGGTACATTTGTGGGGGTCCTGCGGATGCACAAGCAGTATGTGAGCTCAATGAATTCTTGCTCGTGGTCACTTGGCTCCCCGAGGCGATTGAAACGAGCCTTGAACGGTTTGAACAGTGGAAGGTGTTTTGTGGGGTTGTCCAAACAATTAGTGGCTGTGCAGCGGTGTTGGCAGCTTAGTCAGCAGAGCAATCCTCGACGCTAGTGCGTGTTGCGCAATAATTTTTGATTGGCGCCGCACATTCCAACTGGGCTACATTAGTTTCCAACACGGAGCGCCAGCCAATTCCTGTACTTATGAGTTGGACAACTATTGCCCCTTATATCACAGCGCCCAAGGAACCGCAGTCTTGTGAGTGATGATGAGACAATCCTCTTTCGCATACTTACTCACC
The DNA here is from genome assembly GCA_003316205.1 of Boletus bicolor. Taxonomy (NCBI): domain Eukaryota; kingdom Fungi; phylum Basidiomycota; class Agaricomycetes; order Boletales; family Boletaceae; genus Boletus; species Boletus bicolor. The sequence goes on from QFEM01005922.1 coordinate 13,615, forward strand.
CTTTCAGATGGCGTCGTCCACACTCGGTAGCAAAGTATTCCACTAAAGGTGTGTCCCGACGATCGGGGGAAGGAAGATGTTGGATGCAAAGTTACGCCGATAGGCGATGCACGCGCTATCACGAGCGTTAGGAAGAATTCCAATTCAACACTGCCAAAAAATATCGCCGTAAAAGTCGGCGAACGTCGTGGTATCAAAATCAGGCGCTGTTCCGCGGTAAACGGTGTCCATCATGTATCATGACGCTCACTAGCACTGACGTCGACGAGTGACCAGGTATGTGCTGGCTAATTCCGAAGAATGATAGCAGATCCCTTAATCGCTGCCCCGAAGTCACGCGGATCGATCGATCAATATTTGCTGTGTTAGTAGTATCACAGCGTTTTGGATTGACGACTGAGTTAATTAGTTCTTGGTCACGGATAGGTTCCCGGAAGACACACTCAAAATGCCTATTGGTGATGTTTTACCACTTCTATGACAGGTTACAGCGCAAATTCACTGCGGTATCAAAGATGATTAAGAAAATTCTAGCGCCAGTGGAAGCTCGCCGTGGAATATGTCGCAAAGCCTCGTATCGGAGCTATGCCTGACACGAAAGAACCCTGAAACATTGTCTCAGAGTAGTTGCTTGAATTTGCAAACTGACGAACCGGGCCTAGATCTCTGTCCGTCCCTTTCGCCACTCTACACCTCACAGTAGCAGAGTGAACCGCTCCAACGTTGATTGGGATGGAAAGTTATTCCCTAAATCTCTCTTGATCCGGTAAATACGCATTCAATCATATTTCATCTCTATGGTTCTATACAGCTTTTGTAAAGGGGTTAACCAGCTCCCTTATCATGCCCTGAGGACTGCTGGAATGCAGGCCCGGAGAATCACCACCTTCGGTCACGGAGAAAAGAGGGCCAATCGGGTAGCGTCCACCAACGTGACCGGTGCCCGGGGGGGTTGCGCGTCCACCTTCTGGGGGTGGTCGTCGTTGTGACTTTGTGCGTTTTCGCTTGGCAGACCATCGTTGACTCTCCGTCGCGCGGTTTCATCGTCGAGTGCGGTGGCTCCTGGTGGCTCCTATTGTAGGGCCCCTGGCCACCGATCGACGTCATTCGGTCGCCCATTTCTCCCTCTTCTCGGTCCTCTTTTCGTCGCCATGGCTTCCTCTCGCAACGTCAACGGTATCATTGGTGTTCATAACGGTCGTCCCGTTGCTTATGCGCCCGGCAAAAACTTTTGGAAGCACGACGGTTTCTTGCCTCTGCAAGTAGGTGATCAACCTGTCGAGTTTTTCACATACGGGGGAGGTTCGTCTGCTCCGCTTGATGATGGTGTATACTCGGGAATTGCGCGGGCTATCACTCGCATGACAGCTGGTGCTGACCCTGCGACGACCGAACCTGTGTTACAAATGTTTGCGAGTGATGTAAGTGCACATTCATGCTGTTCATTTGAGAAAAGTCTTAGTATTCAGGAATATGTCGTGCTTCCGTCTTTGGCATCTGAGGACAACGCTCGGATCCCTTCTCCTATTTTCGTCATTATCGGAATGGTGTCTCGCAGCAATTTGGATGCCGATCGCAACCGCGCTTTCGATATGGACATTTCTCAGTATGGCGTCGCACCTCAGCAATTCATTCGTGCTTGGTGCTTCCACCCAATGGCGAACACACGCTTCTCGAAGACTCCTTTGCCCAATGTGGGGAGGCATGTCAGTGTGCATGGTATCTGTGCCTTACAACGAAATCTCTCAGTCGAAAAAGGTTTAGTTCACAATGCGCGAGTGCATGTTGCTGCAATTCACCGCTGTTTCGTTGAAGTGCAATGTCCCGAGGATCCTGCTGCCCAAATCTGCTGCATACCTCACATTTCCTCACATTTCCTTCAATTTTTG
>QFEM01005933.1:0-32670 GCA_003316205.1 Boletus bicolor
AATTCACCAGGAAGTCAGTCAGTACAGGAAGCAGGGACGTGAGGCGTCCTCGGCAATGTCATTGTTGTGTCGGCGCTGTGACGCCGTACTGAGTCGGGTCTGTCATGCATACTTGCCGCGAGGCATCTCTATTTTCCGCGAGTCACGCAACTCTGCCCGCGGATCAAGGGAAGACGATCCCCTGCAGGGGCTTGAGGCTCGGAGAACTTGAACCAACTCCGCGTTCGCGCGATCCCGCGACAAGTACGCTACGGTACGTCCAATGCATGATGACGAAATTCATAGACTCTCAGGCGAACAAGAAGGCTCGCGAATCGGGGGACCCGTCACGTCACAACCTCGAAGACCGACGAAACAAATCAAACTCGGTTCAAGCAGTAGCCCATGATATCATCGGTTTTAATCGCCAAGACTATATCCCTTCTTTTTACAGCCTTGTCGACAGATCCGAGTCCCAGGGAGGCGTCACGGCGCCGACACTTTCGAGAATCCTTGAGCGTAACATGTCCCCAGAGCACCCCATTTTTTTTAGTACTGCACCGTCCAGCGATTGTTCCGAATGGGGCTAGGTATACGACGCCGTTGATCCTACCAATAAGAGCCGCTAGAGAGATCAAGCCTTGGCTGGTCTCAAGGTATATGGTATAATCAGAAAATCAAAATAGCTATCATTAACTGTCCAAGTGAGATCGAAAATGAAAGAATCGTCATTGGAAAAAAAAAAAAAAGTGCATATACTCATCAAATGAATGACACACGAACGAGAAAACGTGATTATAGTGATATCAGTCCGTTGAGGGGTATGTGACTGGGTATGAGATACGTGAGATGCAATGTAATCAATGAGCGTGAAGATGGCCATCTACAAAAGTCTGCATGTCAGCGTGGATTTCAAAGAAAGAAAACTTTCAAGGCGACGTACATGAAATCATGAAATACAGTTGCTGCGAATGCATGCGTAAAGTGATTATGTCGTAGGACAGCGGTGTTGAGATAATTATTAGGTAGTGGTGTAAAACGTAGTCCTGCGTTGTACACTGCAACAAGATTCGTCAGTCCAAAAAGTGGATGTCAGTCGATAACACCTTGCCTTTACAAACAAGGGAAGACATGAAAGCTACGAGTGTGCTTGCTATATTCGTTTGTTTCCCGTGATCCAGGATAAATGTACACTGCCAGCTCCGGCAATGTGGACTTTGGCGCGCACACGACATACCTACAAGAACAATAAGATCTTTAGCACATACGCGGAAAACCGTACATACAGTGTCTGCAACCTCTGCTCTCTGAAAATTGATGTGCAGGTCACCATTGGGCATCCTCGTGATCTGATCAATTTCACCAAAGGACTTGTCATATCGATAAAAAAAAATTAGGGAGAACCGATTGCTAGATATTTGACACCACGTACTTGACACCATCTCTGAATAGCGTCCAAACGCCGGGTGTCATTCGTCGCGATACCACTGACGACAAGCTTCTTCTTTTTGGTTTGTCTCGTCGGACTGCCTAACGAAGACAAAGAAAGTCGTGGGGCGCTGGGCTTCCCAGCGAACAAGACGTGTGGTTGCAAATTGTCGGGCTCTTCCATGAGGATCTGACTTATACTTCCCGACTGATTTTGCCGAGACCTGCAGGTGAACGGTAAACGGATCGCTGCGGCCTTTGGGGACGACGGCGGCTCCACTGGTCGCTCTGGAAGACGTGGCGTGGAAGTAGGGTACAGTAGCCGCAATGACGGAGATGATGCGGAACCACCGTCACTTTTGAAACAGGGTTGTGACACCATGCCCCCAGTCTGTGAACGGACACGTAGTGAATCAAAGAGGGACGATGGCTTTAAAGGGGGTGTGGACGGTATAGGAGATTCACCATCCATGGACATGGTAGTAGGTGTGGTGACGGAGGAACAGGTGTTAGATGAAGAGATACTCGGCCGCGATCGCGATCGGTCGGTGAGAGAGTCCCCGGGACTTATACGTGCATCTGTGTCTGGGATGGATGCGGACGAAAAGTGGCCCAGAACACTCGGTCGCCACCGCCACGAAGATGCGCGAGGATCGCTGGAAATTTGGCCGTTTCGTGGTAGCGAAGTTTGGAGACTCGTGCTTCGTGAATGATGAGATGAAGCGTTTGTGCCTGAAGTGAGGTCGCCACGGGATGGCCGGTGGAACATAGACAACCTAGAAGAACTGCGAGATGTCGAGGTCTTTGGAGCGGGTGATATCGACCGTCCCGCGAGATGAAAGTGTCGTAATGATTGAGGGTTGATAAGTCGGATTGTTGATCGGGGAGTAGCTATATCTGTGGGCGCAGAGCCTTGCGGTGGCTATTGTTGGTACATCAGGTGACATGTCAATAAGAAGCCCAAGATTACGAACCTGGTCATACGGAGCGTCTTCTGGGGGACATTCCAGCGCGATGTCTTCATCGACGACGACATAATCATGCATGCTGTCAGTGTCGTCCAAGCTGCGGCGGACGGCTGCCATACTCAAATGGGGGTAAGCGAGGTATGGATTGCTCAGAGTACCGACTGGATCGACATCCGAAAGATCAAGGACATCGGAGGGAGTAGATGTCTGGAGATCCAAAAGCCAACGAGAGAGACGACTGGAACGGCGACGAAGCGCGTGGGCAGGCTGCACTGTAGAAAACATGTCGGTGTCGGCGAGGGCTGAGATATGTGGGGACGTGTCTGCTCTGCGAACAGTCATGGTAGAGGAAGGAGAGCCCCCTCGGAGGGTAGCGGTATCCTCTACAAAAGACTCGGTGAGTGGAACACGATTGATATGGAAGAAATTTTACATACGGGAAGGAGAGGGGCGAGGAGGGCAAGGAATACTGAGGCTCGGAGTGAAGTCATTATAAAGAGTCGCAGTAACCGACTTGGGCCGGTGCTGAGCTGAAATCGATGTGGAACCGAAAGACAACGAATTGCGGTGGGGAAAGTCAACGGGCATCTGAATTGAAAGGGACCCCCCGAGGTAGAATACACGGATATATCACGAAAACCTGGTGGAAAAAAAAAATACGTTGAGATTAGAGTGATCTGGAGGTAAGAAAGACGTGTATCAGTCGTCAAAACTCATGGAACAAAGCAAGTCATGAACGAGGCGAGAACGACAAGTCGAACATGATGTCTCGTCAACAAAAACGTGGCTGGTTCCTTACGACAGCGTTCCCAGAAGTCACTAAATCACTTCTCCCGAGAACAGAATAAAATAAAATAAAACACACAAATTAATTCGACTGCCCACTGGCCGCGTAGGCTCCACTGTTACGGGTTTGCATGTCGCCCGCCTCCTTTTACGCTCTAAATTGCAATCGACGGACCTTTTTGTCAACTGCGAAGCCGGACTCAAATTGCAGCCCTGGCACAAGTTGATGCATTTGTGGATCCCTCTTGCTCCGAAAACATCACAGACCGATCGCCATGTAACCACTCTTATCTCATGCAAATCGCTATTCGAGGCGTCCAGCGAAGCAAATGTGCGCCGTCAATGTATGGAACTTTGATTAATCTGTGATCGTGCCAAAGTAAAGTAATTCGAAACCCTACACACTTGCCACAGTAGATCCTTCTTCGACGTGCGCAATACCCGCGATAACCCGGTCCGCAATACTCCTGAATAACTTGGCGGATGACGTCTCCTGGTATTTCTTTAGAATCTCGAATGCCTTGAGGTCGATCGCCTCATCTGACCCTCCCGCACCACTTGATTCCGCGGCATCGAGTAGCGTCACCAGTTCTGTGTCGACTGGCAGAGCACCAAGAAACGTCAATCCTTCTCGCCTCGCCATCTCCTCTCCTCCCTTGGTTGAAAAGATATTGCTGATCTCGCCGCAACAAGGACATACATAGCCACTCATATTTTCGACCAACCCCGAGACAGGGAGCTTGACGGTACGCGTAAACGAAAGACACTTCATCGCGTCCAGCAGAGCCACTGCTTGTGGCGTAGTGACAATGACGGCTGAGAGTTTTGAGTGAACGGGTGCCAGGTGTTCCAGTAGCGATAAATGTTCGTCGGAAGTGCCTGAAAGTGCCACGTAAAGTTTTCCGAGTCGGCGGTCAAAGGGAATCAACGAACCTGGTGGAGTGTCTATGACGAGATAGTCCAGTTCTCCCCATCTGACATCGCTAAGAAACTGACGAATCATGGCGTTCTTCTTCGGACCTCTCCAAACAACGGAGTCACTCTTCTTCTTCAACAAGAACCCTACGCTCATGCATGCCAACCTCGGTTCGTCGCCTTCCTGAGCATCGGCATATACGGGAACCCATCCGTCGCTGCTTTGATGGACACCATGCCCGTCGAGTCCAAGCATGCGAGGTATAGAAGGACCCGTCAAGTCGACATCGAGAATACCGACGCGGGGACGGGAAGACAGAGCATGGAGACTGAAGGCGAGTTGAGTAGAGACGGACGACTTTCCCACACCTCCCTTTCCTGAACAGACAATAATGATATGTTTGACGGTCTTGAGTCGTCGCGATACGGGCGTTTCCTGTAACATCGCCGTCGTACACGTTGAGCAAGGGACGATTATGAGCTGATAACGAGGGACCCTAAAATAGACTTGGCTTGAACCAGTCTGCGCTCCTCCATTACACCGTCACTAGAACTTATCCATCAGATGGTCCGCAATCAATCCATCACTGATGCACGGAATCAGCAGAAGTAGGCACGCTGGTCACAATTCATACACACGTCCAAATCTAGAGGATAAAAAAGTTCAACACAAACTGAAATGTCATTATACTTAGGAAACAGTGATGTAACGCAACACCGTCTCCATACATACGTCCTCTGCGCAAAGCTAGTCCCACTACCACCCACCTCGACTCGGAGCCCTCTTCCATCTAACAAGCCTCCAAGGGATGAGACTCCCAGGGGAGGGAAGATGCAAGGACAACAAACAGCGGGGAATACAAGCAAGGCATGAAAATGGTGGACGGGGATGGAAAAAGGGCGCATCAGCGATAAAAAAGGGAGGAACATGTACCAATCACGTTATGAAGTTGGGGGATGAACATAAAATCCGACAGGAAAAGACCAATCTGTATCAATCGATAATGGGCGCTAGTGGTAGTGATGAGGCTGCGTATGTGAAGATGGAATTAGGCGGCCGTCTAAGACTTCAGGGGATTGGAACGGCGTGAAAGAAAAAAAGCGTCCGTACTATACATATCGTGAGGTAACAATTTCATCGATGGTGCGGTGGTCGCTGGCTGTCTTGCGAAGCAAAGCGGTCCAGAACGGCGGAGGAACCAAAGCAAATGATTTCCGGCTTGAGTTGCGAGCGTATGTGCAGGGGTGTGACGAGGGACCATAATTCGACAACGGCGCGCCAAGACCATTTCTTTCGTTCCATTTTCCTTCCCACCGGAGCGTTCCGCGACCGACCATCTATGAAACGATATCCAACAGCGACCGAGCACCTCTGCAACTTCCCTCCGCCCCCGATCTCGGTCGCACTCGGGGCGTGCCCCGCTCGAATAAAAGAAACAAGGAACGTCACGCATCTACCAGATATCGCCCTCCCTGCCACGAGTTGTGCCACGTTGCTGCCCTACCGCACCCGGGGCATTATTAGCCTGTTGCTGCTGGCGAGTGTGTGAACGAAGCCTGTGCCAAAAAGTATCAGCTTCATGAATCATGGAACAAAGGAAACATTGCAAGGCACCTACATCCTATCACTCGCGCGATGTTCTTCCTCCTCTTGAACGACCTTGCGCCTACCAGCAGTAGCCTTTTGGCTAGCACCAGTGCTGCCATCATCGGGGGCACCTCGCTGGACACTCCAATCGAAGACGTAATCGTATTGGAAGCCCTCGCGAACAAAGAGGTCACGGAAGAGCTTGCGTAGGTATGAGTAGTCGGGCTTGTCGTCGAAGCGGAGGGCGCGAGTGTAATTCAGGAAAATGCCGAACTCGTTAGGGAACCCGCGGCATAGGAGGTCCGTCGGTGTAGTCATCTTCTTCTCCATGATGCGATCGTACTTTTGTTTCTTCGTGGCGGCCTTGAGTCCCTGCCACGGGAGAGCACCGCGAAGGAAGTACATGAGTACATAAGCGAGAGATTCCAAATCATCACGGCGGGCTTGTTCGACGCCCAAGTGTGTGTTAATTGACGTATAACGAGCAGTGCCGGTAAGGTTCTTGTTCTCCCTGTAGGGGATGTGGAGGTGGGTCTTGGGGTCACGGAATTTCTTAGCCAAGCCGAAGTCAATCACATTGACTTGATTGCCTCGTTTCCCGATACCCATCAAGAAGTTGTCCGGCTTGATGTCACGATGGATGAAGTTGCGCGAGTGAATGTACTCGATGCGCGATATCTGGAATATTGAAAAAAAGGGATGGTGAATGGAAGGATGACATGAAAAGGGTATTGGCATTACCAGCTGGTCAGCGAGAAGTAGAACCGTTTTCAGAGTAAACTTGCGGTTGCAAAAGTTGAAAAGATCCTCGAGAGAGGGGCCGAGGAGATCCAAAACCATTGCGTTGTAATCGCATTCTGTACCAAACCATCTGACAAAGGGCACACCAACCCCGCCCGCGAGAGTCTTGTAGACCTTGGACTCGTACTCGAGCTGGGGGTGTTTGGCCTTGACTGACTCGAGTTTGATGGCGACCTCTTCGCCGGAGATGATGTTAATGCCAAGGTAGATGTCACCTATGTACTGGTGAAAAGGAATGTGGGCGGAGAATGAACGGCTACGCACCAAAGGAACCGGAGCCGATCTTCTTTCCAAGCCGGTACTTGCCACCGACTCGAAGGTCAAGTCTGTGAGCGGGAGTTTCTGCCATGGATAGATACAAAGTGTCCGCTATATGGATGAAAGAGTAAGAGTGAGAACGGGGGTGAGGGAGTGAGGGAGTAGTGATAGAGGGCAGGAAGCGGTGCGGAAAGCAGCGAGGCTGATATGGTGCAATGAAGGTGGCTGACGTCCCACTGCGGAAGCAGAGGGCGAATAACACAAAGAAAACAAGAAATGGCGAGTTGAAAAAGGATCGTGATGGTACTCGTCGACATGAGAGGTGGCATTGGCTGGAGCTCAAAGAGTAAAAGGAAACGTGGTGCCCTCGAGGCGCTCAGTGTCGCTGGATGCTGTGGCGACGACAAAGGGACGCGAAAAAGAAGGGAGAACTTACCGAGGAGAGGGACTGAGGAGCGAGAGGTTGAAAGGACGAGAGAGAAGAGCGAGGAGAAGAGAAAGAGAAAGAGGAGGACTACAACACTGACGCTTCCGTGAGAAATAAAGGACACTGCCGGAGGAAGGCGGAGTTTGAATTACTAGATAATCACCATTGTTTGTTTTTTTTTACCGATGATGGGCAGGGCAGTACATGTTCTAGTCTTAGTAGCCATTGATTGATGAACTTTTGTGAATGACCAGCAATCGATTGTGGATCGACATACGTTTCAGTGTCTCGGACGAGTGCAAAACAAAAAAAAAAACAGTCGACGTGTGTACTATCAATTGCCAAGGGAATGTCATCTCGTCGTCTAGCGCACTTTCTCCCCCACACTCTTTCTCTTCCTACCTCTGTCCCTCGCTTCCAGTCCCATGGCCTACTCACGGCATCACGATCCTTACTATTCCACTGGTCAGGTACCACAGCAAGGAATCGTTCCAGACTATCCACCACCATCCATTAATCACAACCAATACAATGACTACGATTCCCAATGGGAGACCAAGTCCGCTCAGTCTATTCACAGCAGCTTTCATGGCTCCCAAGTCCATCTCAACCCCGACTACAGCCGTCCAAACCTTCATTACGAAGTCCCCCCCATGGGCTACAATACCCAACAGCCTAATTACCCTCCCATCCAGCCCCCGCGCATGGTGAGGGAGATGAGTGCCGGTTACTCTGTCGCAAGAGAAAAACTCATGAAACGCCGTTCCATTCGCCAAGTCGAGCTTCAGAACGGTAATTTGGTGCTCGACGTACACGTACCGAATCACATCATTCCCAAAGGAATGTCCGACGTCGAGGAAATGACAATGATGAGGTACACCGCTGCAACATGTGATCCAGACGACTTCATGCGCAAAAAGTTTTCTCTTCGACCCTATCTATATGGTCGTCATACCGAGCTCTTCATCGTCATGACAATGTACAACGAAGACGAAGTCCTTTTTGTCAAGACTATGAATGCGTATGCTCTGCTCTTCGTTCAATAATACCATCTACCATCTTCCTGTAGAGTCATCAAGAACATTGCCCACCTTTGCAGCAGGAACCGTTCCAAAACTTGGGGTCCAGATGGTTGGAAGAAGGTTGTCGTTTGTATCGTCTCCGATGGACGCAACAAGATCAATAAGCGTACCCTACAAGTTCTTACGCTGGTACAGTAGCTGAGCATCTTCAAAAATCTCCATTTCACTAACTGCCCCGCTAGATGGGTTGTTATCAAGAAGGAATTGCCAAGGACTCTATAGCAGGCAAAGACGTGACGGCACACATTTTCGAGTGAATGCACCCGCTGGTACTACTTTGTCGTCAATACTAAACACAACCACCATCTTAGATACACCACAAATGTCGTCGTCACAGAGACCGGCGAGGTATCGTCCGGTGCCTGCCCTGTCCAGATTCTGTTTTGCTTGAAGGAACAGAACAAGAAGAAGTTGAACAGTCACCGGTGGTTCTTCAATGCTTTTGGTCCTTTGATCAATCCCAACGGTGCGCGAAAATCATCCCGGTTTAACAGCTTGTCCCTCTGAGAAAAATGGTCTTCCAGTTTGCGTACTTTTGGATGTCGGAACAAAGCCAACTGGCACCTCAATCTACGACCTCTGGAAATGTGAGCAATGCCTATTATCCTATCTCCTAACTGACCGCCATGCAGGCTTTGACACGCACTCGAATGTCGGAGGAGCATGTGGAGAGTAGGTCACCCGATTAGATACTGGACACATGATGAACGGAGTTCTATTCCCAGAATTTGCGTCGATACCGGTAGAGGTTGTTCACTGTTACTCACTAGTCCTCTGGCGGCCTCACAGAACTTCGAGGTGCAGTACCCCTTTTCGCCTCTGCCTCATCGTCTAACACCTGTATTCAGTACAAAATGTCCAACATTCTGGACAAGCCACTTGAGGTATGGTGATGGTTCACTTGATTTGCTCAACTAACCGTAACTCCGTGGCAGAGTGTCTTCGGGTACATTAGTGTGCTGCCGGGTGCTTTCAGTGCATACAGATACAAGGCTCTCCTGAATGGGCCCGATGGTAAGGGCCCACTCGCGTCGTACTTCAAGGGTGAGGCAATGCATGGTGGAGGTACCAGTAGCGCTGGACTTTTCGGTCAGTCTACTTTTTAGGTTTCCCTTCGGATGGCCATTAACATATCAATCAGAACGCAACATGTACCTTGCTGAAGATCGTATCTTGTGCTTTGAAATTGTGACAAAGAAGCACGAGGGATGGGTGTGAGTTCGTTCAACCGAGTGTCAACTTGTAGACTTACGACTTGCAGCTTGAAATATGTGAAAAGTGCCAAGGCGTCTACCGACGTACCGACAACGGTCAGTTGGACACCCCTCAGTTGGACCTTTCTCTCTGACTGTTCGTTAGGTTCCTGAATTCATCTCACAACGTCGTAGATGGTTAAACGGATCGCTTTTCGCTTCGATTCACTCAACAATATTCTTCTACAAAATTTGGACGTCAGGGCAGAATCCCATCCGGATGCTTGTTCTCCAGGTATTTGAACTTGTCCTGGCCCGATTCGATGTGACTCAGTGATCAACTCTGTGTCACTCAGATTGAATTCATCTACAATGCCATCCAGCTTCTTTTCACTTGGACCTCTCTTGCCAACTTTTACCTCGCCTTTTTCTTTGTGAGCACTCACATCCAGCATTTTCTGCGAGACACTAAGCGGTGATTAGTTAGTTTCATCTGCGACAGCACCTGGTCAGAATAATGCCTTCAACTTTCTTAGTTCAGGAGTTGGTCAAATTATATTTGAGGTGTTCTTGAAGGTCAGCTACCTGATATTCGCATCGCAATTTGAAGATTCTGACCAATCTCTAAGCTATACATCGTCCTCCTCTTTGTCACGACAGTATGTTCCCTTGGGAATCGACCCCAGGTGGGTTGGTCATAGATTTGTGGTGACAAGCGGTTAAGATCCTTGCGCAGGGATCAAAATGGATTTATGCACTTGCCATGATCCTCTTTGGTTTCTGTAATGTCATCACTTTGTGGTGTGCAGGCTACACGGTTTACCTTGCTGTTCCTCACTCCGCCTCCGGCTGGAAAAGCATTGGCAAGTATGTACAAGCTGATTCTCTACTCGGTATTGCTTGCTGAAGGCCAACAAGCTTGGTGGCTACCAATCAAGCGTTCCGTGAGATTGTTATTTCTCTAGCAGCAACCTATGGCCTCTACTTCATCTCCTCCTTCATGCATCTCGAGCCGTGGCACATGTTCACCTCATTCATCCAGTATATGTTCCTCCTACCCAGCTGTAAGCTTTTTCCAATCATTTTATAACCAAAGATACTGATCCGACCGTGAAAAGATGTAAACATTTTGAGTAAGTAGTTTCGGAACTAGTCTCCATCGAAATAACAACTCTTGAATTACTTATTAGTGATGTATGCCATGTGTAACTTGCATGATGTTACATGGTATGAATTTCCTTTTTTTTGATTCCGAGTGGGAGCTTATGCTATACAGGGGGACAAAGGGTGACAATACTACTGCAAAGGATCTGGGTGGCGCGAAGAAGATAAAAGGCGATGGAGGCAAAGTGATGATGGAAGTTGAAATCCCTACTGCCCGTGAAGACGTTGATCAATTGTGGACCGCGTCACGTTCCGCTCTTAAAGTCAAACCACCGGAGATCAAGGAACACCGTGATGCAGCAACCAAACAGTCCGACCATGATCGTAGCAGCCGCACGAATGTAGTTCTTACATGGATCGCTACCAATATGTAAGTATCATCTTTTTCATGTCACCTGTCGCTAATTAATAAGCAATTAAGGGTCATGATCCTTGTATTCACGTCTACCGCCTTTTTGAATTGGGTGGACCAGCACATCGAAAACACACAATCATCCAATTTTAACCCATATCTGACTTTCCTCTTCTTTGCTCTGTGAGTTCTGTGATAACTTACAAGTCCACAGTACTGACGCCGTCTCGTGGTACCTTGTGCAGTGCTGGGTTGTCTGCAGTTCGTTTCCTTGGTTCCTTGCTATACCTAATCTTCAGATTCTTCGGATTTTGAAGAGTGGCGCTCTAGACTCACTACTTTCCGGTGTTGATTTGTACCACATGAGGGACTGAACTTCAGTCACTCTTGATAAACTTCTAACTCTTTATCACAGAAGTATACTGTGTGGAGCGGTGATATCCTCAATACCCTGTACCTTTACTCCTTTGGATTGGTTTCGTTCTTGATTCGATGTGATATCACCTTTTTCTTTACCTGTAGATCTGGGAGATGGCATATGGACCACTGCCACCTACTACGTGTGTTGGTATTTTGAAACGGAATGACAGCTTGATGTTGATCTCAAACGCGTGTTTCAAGCTCTGTTCCCGGCCCCTCCCGGTCTACCCGGACATAACTGACATAGTCTTCTTGAACAGTGGGTATTCCTTGACAGCGAGATTGGCAGCTTCCCTTTTTGGAGTATCATTCCTAGAGAGACCGTGTAGTGCATTCCTGTGGCGAAGTTCAAAGAAATGTCTTTGATCTGCAGTGGATTAGCATAGCATTTACTCGATCGCATGATGGCTTCGAGGTCAAACCATGTAAACTAAACACGCATGTCTTTACTATGATTCTCTTTAAGCAGACGTGCAGTGCATGATGCAAGGGAGGGTAGGAAGCTGCAGAGAAGTTGTACACTGTGACTGGTATACTAGGCGGAACGCGAAGTCAACAAGCTCGTCAATTGATTACATCTGGCACTCATCAACATTTCAGGCACAATCAGCGTGTCCTGCAGCCGCATCCGACACGTGAGTTGAACTCAAGGTTCAAAGCAGTGAAACGGTTAGTGGTTGCCAACAGTAGCCGATGGTCAGGCCTTCGGGATCGCTACCCAGATACGGCCTAACTTATTCAAGAGTGTCGCGGGTACGCAGGCTCCAGGACGGAATGCCTCTGACATACAGCGGCAGCGAGCCCATCTAGAAGGCTTTACAACGCTGTTCAAGCTCCAAGAATTGGAGACATGATTCACTATTTCCAAATCGCAGCACTTGTAGGAGAAGAGCAAGTCTCTCCAGCTAATCGCCGAGTACCTTGCGTCCGCGGCCAAAAATCGTATAAAGTGTACTTGTTATCACCAAGTAAAAATGTATGCGTGCCTAGACCCATCTAATGATGTCAGAAGTTCCTAACCAAAACGGTTTGAGAATCGCGGGGAGATCAAGACCTGATGGTTTTCCCCTTTCATCAAAGCGCACTCCGTTCTCTAGCAAAGTGATGATCAATCGTGGGATAGCAGCAGCAGTGCCGTTGAGAGTGTGTGCGAAGGGGATAGGTGCTTGCGCCTGACTGGATGGTGCAGAACGTCGTCGATATCGAATGTGAAGACGTCGCGCTTGATAGTCCGTGCAATTCGAGGCTGAAGAAATTTCGCCCCAGGCGCCCCTCCCGGGCATCCACGCTTCCATGTCGTACTTCCTAAACGCACTGGCACCAAGTTCCTCTGTAGGCATATCCAAAATACTAAGAACGTAATGAAAACATAAACAAGTGCCATGGGGTTGCGATCGGCAAGCTTACCGGAACGGGAAGTTCAGTCCCTCGAAAATCTCTATCTGGATTTTCCGGATTTCTTCCAGGTGTTGTGCACTTGAGTCATCCTCGCAGACAACAAAAAGCTCAACTTTTGAAAATTGGTGGACACGATACAGGCCGCGAGTGTCAGCACCACGAGAACCAGCCTCGGCTCTAAATGAACGACCGAGCCCGACCACCTTCACGGGTAGAGTATTCTCGGCAAAAATCTTGTTTGCGAACATTCCGGCAAGGGGAATTTCGGCTGTACCTGAGAGCACAAGCTCAGGAGATGAGTTCGCAATCTGATATATCTGAGAAGCAGGATGGTCGGAATCATAGTCTCTGGGTTGGAATCCACAACGCAGGGCTATGTCTCCACGAACTACATCCGGAGTCATAATGAACTGAAAGCCATGTTTCAGTGCGATAGATATTGCATAGTTTGTGAGAGCGTTCTCGAGCAAAGCGGCTTCTTTGAGCAAGTAGTACCATGAGGACCCTGTCACAACCGCAGCAGCTCCAAAGTCGAACAACCCCAATACGTGACCGATAGCAACGTGATCACGTTCCGGGCTAGACGGCATGACAGGGGGACCGTGAGTAGCCAGAATAACGGCGGCGCCCTCGGGGCCAATAGGAACTTCTGGATGTGTATCATTTGGCAGGTGGAACGCGAGTCCCAAGAGCTTTTCCTCTACGGCAGCCAATTTCTCCTCAAGTAGAACGATTTCGGCTTTCACTACTTTCGCCTCTCCAAGTGCAGCCTGCTTTTCCGTTGGATCTTTAATTATACGGATGCGATCGCCAAGAACGGATTGTGTGTGCCGCTTGAAGTCGAGTTGGCCGGAAAGTTCCTTTTGTTCTGCGTAGGAGCGGGCGATAGACTGCAACGCACCAACTGGCAAGGGAAACTTTCTGTTGAAGGCATTGTGTGACTTGTAAACTATAGACTCTGAGATAGCGCGATAGTCAAGCCGGGGTTTCGGAAGGACCGCAGTGGTTGGCAGAGAATTTGTGGCATTTTTTGAAGCAAATCTCTTGGCCGTAGTCGCTTTTAGGAAAGTTCAGCATGTGAAGGAACAAGGAAAAGAGTGATATACCTGAGTTGACCACCGAGCTGGACTGGACGCGACGCAATTGGTAGACGCGAGCAATTCTCGAAATCATACAGCATCCGGCTGAACTCGGCATCCCTAAAACGCGGAGTGTCACGGTTGTCACACGGATGGTCTTGTCACGCGTCGTGTCCCTCCCATTGCAATGGCTTCGACATCAGCAAAAGGCAAAGCACCAGCGAACGGTACAGCTAGTACTGCGTACGAGCTGCCTTGGTCGGTGTCATCACGTATCTAGAACGAACTAATTCACAGTCTCGCCTAGGGTTGAAAAGTACAGGCCACAGACTTTGGATGATGTCGTCGGCAATGCCGACACGATTGAACGCTTGAAAGTGATAGCAAGAGACGGAAACTGTCCGCATATTATTATTTCGGTGGGTTCTCGCCTACATCTCGCGCGAACTGTGCGTCGTAACTCCTCGCCGACAGGGACTCCCGGGTATTGGTAAGACAACGAGTATCCATTGTCTGGCACACCAGCTGCTTGGAGACGCATATAAAGAAGGCGTATTAGAGTTAAATGCTTCTGATGAAAGGTTCGCATTTGATTGCTCTCTGTAGACGTTGCTCCATACCCTTGCTCAACAGAGGTATTGATGTTGTGCGGAACAAAATAAAGGCGTTCGCTCAGAAGAAAGTAACTCTCCCACACGGAAGGCACAAAATTGTAATACTGGACGAAGCCGATAGGTTAGTGTGTTGATTGTTGGAAGATGGATCTGACCCCAGTGATAGCATGACAGCTGGCGCTCAACAAGCCCTTCGCAGAACAATGGAGATATATTCCAACACTACACGTTTCTGTCTGGCCTGCAACATGTCCAGCAAAATCATAGAACCTATACAGAGTCGTTGCGCCATCCTACGTTACGCTAAACTAAGGGATACCGAGATACTGAAACGCCTGCTCGAGATATGCGAGATGGAGAAGGTGACATGGGCCTTCGGCGTTCCATTGCAAGCGCGTACTTACTGCCAGACAAACAGGTTGAATACAATGACGATGGTTTAACTGCACTCATCTTCACGAGCGAGGGCGATATGCGACAAGCCATTAACAACCTGCAGTCCACGCATTCCGGCTTCGGATTCGTGTCCGGGGTTAATGTATTCAAAGTTTGTGACCAACCGCATCCAGTGCTAGTCCAAAGTATCATTCGCGCATGCATCAAGAGCGACATCGACGGCGCGATGGAAAAACTAAACGAGCTCTGGGAACAAGGGTATAGCGCGGTGGACATTGTCGTCACAATATTTAGAGTGACAAAGACTTTTGACGAGTATGTCCACTGAATGACTGGCGGATCTATGGTTGATTCCTTTCATCAGACTACCGGAATATACTAAACTGGAGTATATCAAAGTATGAACGATTTCCTCGCGTTTGTTCATGACACTCACTTGGTTCAGGAAATTGGATTTACACACATGCGGATACTCGAAGGTGTTGGGACCATTATTCAGCTTGGTGGCCTTTTGGCTCGGTTATGCAAGCTCGTATGTCCCACTGTTGCCGTGAAGGAGAAATTTACTGATATGGCAAACAGAACATGAATCCCAAACTCTTCCAACTCTGAGGATTTTCCGCAACCGGTGTCTTAGTTCACAATTAGATCTCCCAACGGGAATCACCTTCACTTTTGACTGGCACCAGTGGATCTAAATTGCCTAGTTCAGTTTGTTAGTGATGTTGATGCCTAGACAGGGGGAGTAGTTTATCGCGCAGGAGTGTAACACAGCCACATTTCTGCTACTTCGTACCCAGGGCGCCAATTTGGTGGTCGTCTTCCCCAAACTACCAGCGTGTTGCATGTAAATAATCAGGATCATGGCGAGGCCCAAAGAACCACGTTCGATCGTTCAACAAATACTTGTCCCTACACCCGAGGATGCAGAAAAATTGTTGGATGAAATTGGGCTGGGCGCCATCCCATCTCGTGAACAAGTGCACCAGGAAATTGATGCAAAGCTCTTGTCACCTCCGAACACTCTGCCGGACCACTGGCTATCCACGTATCAGATGTATGGATTTCTTGCATCATGGTTCATTCAATTCATCCTTTTCGCTACAGACACTGGAAAACTGAGCCTTACATACCCTCCTTACTTTCGTTTGAGCCCGCACCACCGCCCACGAGTTTGAGCTTTGTTCGTGCAGGTCTAGATGGTCGTGTTACAGGCTATGCAGAGGTGCGTGTTTCGCCCACTCGTTTTCAGGATCTGACAAGCCCAGACGCCAAATCCCCGTGTTGCAACAGCCTTAACATCGACTTCGATGGACCGTGCTCCAGGCCCAGTTGGTGCCTTTGTGAGGGGAAAGTCGGGTTATGTCCCCTTTCGGCCGGGAGGTCTCGATGAAGTATTGTTTTCTTCTGCTCAATCCGGCATCTCAGAAGAATCGGTGAAAGGACTGAGGACCATTCCCCCAGGCTTCTCAAGGGGTCTACGACTCGCAGGTGAAGAGCCCGAGGACGAAACCCTCACCACTCTCGAGGAATCTCTCCCGTCCACAAAGGGGGAATTGGTATATATCTTGACGACATGTTTCTATGTACTGTTCGCTTAACCATCAAAATCCTTAGGACCAGGAAACTTATCCTGCAGAAGAACAAGAGCCTGAAATCGGGCTACGTAGTGGCGGCTCTATTGCTGAGTTAGACGAACTCCTACCGACTACTGTGCGGTTTGTCACGGAAGCATCTAGATCGTTTCTTACATTTGGACACAGAGATCGCATCTACGACCGACGAAGACACGCCGCACTCACCATTCCAAGATTGTCAAGCGTGAATGGGCCCATGTAGTGGATATCAACAAACCCATGACCAATTTCCACGAACTCGTTCCGGAGATGGCGCACGAGGTTAGTTCTGGAGAGCTTGTAGTAGTTGCATCAGTGACGGACGGCATTATGCAAGTATCCTTTCGAGCTGGATACTTTCCAGAAAGAAGCGGTGTATCACCTAGAGGTGGGCGACTCTGTCTTCGTCGCTGCGCATACATCCGCTGGGAAAACTGTGGTTGCAGAGTATGCGATCGCTCTAGCGGAGAAACACATGACTAGGTATGCCTGAACAACGCGTTTTGCATTTCCGCTGGCGAACCTGAACGACACAGAGCTATCTATACATCACCCATCAAAGCACTGTCTAATCAGAAGTTCCGTGATTTCAAGCAGACATTCTCCTCTTCTTCGGTTGGAATCTTGACCGGCGATGTACAGATTAATCCAGAAGCAAGTTGTCTGGTCATGACGACGGAGATTCTACGCAGCATGCTTTATAAAGGTGCAGATCTCATCCGTGACGTGGAGTTCGTAATATTCGATGAAGTGCATTATGTTAATGACGCAGAGGTGACGCATCTCATCCGCGTTGCAGTGATTTCTTGTTGATCGATATGGATCTCTCAGCGTGGTGTGGTATGGGAAGAAGTTATCATTATGTTGCCCGACTATATTAGCATCATTCTTCTATCTGCGACAGTACCGAATACCAAGGAATTCGCTGATTGGGTCGGGTATGTGACCATGCATATTCTGCCGCGAGTTGGCCTCACAGGCTGTAGGCGTACCAAAAAGAAGGATATCTACGTCATTTCAACAGCACAACGCCCGGTACCTCTGGAACATTACTTGTATGCTAGCCGAGATGTGTTTAAGATCGTGAATGCGCAACGAAGATGGGTCCCTGATGGGTAAATGTTCATTACAGTGCCCAAACGTGTTTTTCCTCACAATTGTCCTTAGATACAAGGATGCTGGTGAAGCATTGAAGAGGAAGCAGGATAAGGAACGGGAAGCGTCCGGTTTGCCTCCAGTTCAGAGGGTTGGTGCGCGTGGTGCAGCACCACGAGGGCAACGAGGGGCTTTCCCTGCACGTGGTAGTCAGCGAGGTGCCACTCTCAACGGATCTGCACCGCGGGGTCGAGGTGGCGGACCTGCCCGTACAATCCACACCGGTGCTGACAAAAACCTCTATGTCCATCTCCTCGGACACCTGCAAAAAAAGGGCCTCCTGCCAGTGGTCGTTTTCACCCTTTCGAAGAAGAAATGCGAGGAAAACGCAGCCACTTTAACGAATGCCGACCTCTGTAACTCCGTTGAGAAGAGTGAGGTCCACGTTGCAATGGAAAAGGCGCTGTCCCGCCTGAAGGGTTGGTTTTGCGTAGTACGGCAATTCTCCGTTTATTAACCCCCTTCTCAGGATCGGACAAGAGGCTGCCACAAATTAGCAAGATGCGCGATCTCCTCTCGCGTGGTATTGGGGTGCACCATGGAGGGCTGTTGCCAATTGTCAAAGAAGTAAGCCAGCATTCCCAGGTTTCATGGCGACTAATCTATCTGCCGTCAGGTAGTCGAGATACTATTTGCTCGGGGATTAGTGAAAATCCTATTTGCAACTGAAACGTTCGCCATGGTAAGGAGTATCGCGGTGTTTCTGCGGTGACTGACAGGACACGTGGTCGCAGGGCGTCAACATGCCTGCTAGATGCGTAGTGTTCTCGAGTATTCGAAAACACGATGGTCGCTCCTTCAGGGACATTCTGCCTGGAGAGTACACACAAATGGCTGGTCGTGCTGGACGTCGTGGCCTAGACACCACTGGCACTGTTGTTATTGTTGCGGGTGATGAGTTGCCTGATGTATGAGTTACCCTGTACATCTGATCATTTTCTCGTCTGGTGCTAACTACTTGCCGCGGTAGCAAAGCACGCTGACCACCATGATTCTCGGAACCCCGGCAAAGCTGCAGTCGCAATTCCGGCTTACTTACAACATGATTCTCAATCTTCTACGGGTAGAGGCTCTCCGGGTAGAGGAGATGATCAAACGCAGTTTCTCAGAGAACGCTTCCCAGCGGCTTTTACCGGACCAGCAAAAAGCAGTCGCTGAGGTGAGTAGCGAGCTTCCTCTTTAAAACCAATGCCGAAATTTCCCGCAGCATGAGAGAAGTCTCCTGTCAATGCCAGAACTCCAGTGTGACATTTGCTCGACCGACATCGAACACTATTATGATGCCCAGCGTACGGTGGTAAACTATAATAAATGCCTCTTTGCGATGGCGGCTGGCGGTGCTTCCAATCAGAACGTCCTTGCAACTGGTCGGATAATCATTTTAAGGGACTCAGTAAGTATGACTCAGTAATTCGAAAAATGGGCAGACTGATGAACGCGACCTTGTCAGCACTTTTATCCTTTTCATGCAGCAGTGCTGCTGAAACCCGACCTCCGGGAGTCGGGAAGTGAACGAAAATACTTTATCCTCGCTCTCGTGGATCGGAGGTTCAAGAGCGGTAAACCGGGTATGCTCATCCCCCTTCTTGTAGTTGATCCGACTCACCAATACCTTAACAATAGATGTTGATGGAGCTGTAGTCTCCCCCAAGTGGCCCCCTGTTCCCTTGGTGCTGAAGCCTGATCGTGCCACGTATGAGGTTGCTAGCGTTAACTTGAGTAGCATTTCTTTCATCACAAATAAAGCTGTGAAGGTAAGGTGTTGCACGGTATCATATCCTTGAGGGACATTCAGGGCTTCGAGCGCAGGTAGATGCTTCTGCGATTGTTGATAGTCATAAAAAGACTCCTATTCTCGAGACAACGACCGCCCTGGAAACGGTAGTCATGGAATGGACTACAACTGGCACGCTACTGGAGATAGACTGGAGTCGCATGCGCACTCTCGAGTTCCAGGAGACTCTTCGCGCTAGGAACGAAATTCTCAAGAGCCTTCAGACGTTTGAGTGCACTCTCTGCGAGGACTTTGATGACCATGCGAGTCCAGGCGATTGATCTTATCCCCGATCAGACCGTTAATAAGCTCATCAGTATATCCACCTCCACGGACACAAGGTTCTACGGTCAAAGATAGCCACGTTGAAGGACGCAATTTCTGAACAGAACTTGGAACTTATCCCAGAGTATGAGCAAAGGGTTCAAGTTCTCAAAGGGCTTAACTTTATCGACGAAAACCAGACGGTCCAGCTCAAAGGGCGAGTGGCTTGCGAGGTAGTTTTCCTTTGTCTCGACACGACATTCGACGCTGACCGCTATACAATAGATTAACTCGGTCAATGAACTTGTTCTTACTGAGCTTATCCTTGAGAACATGCTCGCAAACTATGGACCTGAGGAAGTGGTTGCACTTCTTTCCTGCTTTGTCTTCCAAGAGAAGACGGACGTAGAGCCTGATATACCTCCCAGGTTACAAGAAGGTTTGGCGGCAATCGCTGCAATTACTGACCGGGTTGGACGCATTCAGGACCGACATAAAGTCGCTGCCGAAGGGTTCAGGTTCACTCTCGAAACTGGATTAGTCGAGGTGGTGTATGAATGGGCAAGGGGAATGGTAATTAAAACATTCTGTGCAGCCCATGCTATGGTTGACGTATTTCGTCAAGCCGTTCGACCAGATTACCTCACTGACTGACGTGGCTGAAGGAACCATCGTCAGGATCATCACGCGCCTGGACGAGACCTGTCGGGAGGTCCGAGATGCCGCGAGAGTGATTGGTGACACCGAACTGTTCAAGAAGATGGAGGAAGCACAGACTAAAATCAAAAGAGACAGTACGTTGGCTCCTACCCTCCGTCTGGCCTCCGTTGACTATGCATCTGTACTAGTCGTGTTTGCTGCAAGCTTGTATTTCTAGCGTTTCGTTAGTTAGCAAAGTGTGTTTGAATTTACCTAAGCGGTCATGACCTTGTGGGGTCACATGCCCGAGTCTAGCTTGACAAGCATTCCAATAGCTGGCATTCCACCAGAGATTTAAACGACGCTTGACAGGGTAGCACCGTCGTTAACCAGTCGACCCATGTCAACATTTGCGCCTGTCATGGAGGCATCCGACAGACAACATACCAGCGAGTCCATTGCCCACGCTGCGCTCGGTGACAATATCGCAACGGCAGAAGCGGTGGCGCCAGGCACCGGAAGCCGCACAGACGGCAACGATTTAGGCTCATTTCCTGCTCTGAACATCAACAATGTCGTTCATCAACGCCGTCGGGTCAATCCCGAGAGCCTGGCGTTGCGCCTCGGACCCGATCTCGTACGAGATTTAGATGCCCTCATCACACCCGGAAACACGGAAATGCCATCGTTTGCTGTTCGGAAGGAGCTCCAAGAACGGTACAACATCGACAGGAGACACATTTACGACTACTTTCACAGCAGGGGCTTGCGCGTGGTGAAAGAAGATAAGCACGGTAACCCAACGGCGGTGAAGGACCTTCCCACCCCCCTGGTAATAATTGTCCATCTTGACGAGTTCATCAAACTTACGTGCGGTCTTAGCCTAATCTTCGCCCTCTGCGACAAGTACCCATAAAAAGTTCTCGCTCACACCCTTCGTATCCTGTAGCGGCCGAAAGGAAGCTGTTCAAACCCCGTGGAGTTACGAAAGCTAAACCTGGTCGTCCAAAGAAGAATCCATCAGTGAATCCCAAGATCATTCCTATTACCTGCGAAACCAATGAATCCACAGACACCCACACCCCCGTTTCCGAGCATTCTCCGGGCGCGTTTCCAGCGCCTACCTATGTTTCTGTAAACCCGCTTCTTGCCCGTGTTCCGCTTCCTTCCATGGTGGAAGAAGACGAAATTTGTACTTTTAACTCGATCGTAAATCCCCTAGACGAGTCGTTCTCGGTGAAACATGCCATTGGGGATATCGCCTATGCGTATCGACATAAATTGGTGTTCGAGAGAATGCAAGAGCTCACTGAATGCCCCGTCAAGATGACTCTCGCGGATGATCGGTCATTTTCGTGGAGCGAGATTTCACCGTGTTCCGCAAGTAGCAAGGGGCTGCTTCTTCCCCACACAAAACCTCTTACTCGGGACGAACGACATGCGATCTACGAAACGCTGTCTGACAGTCTTGGACCAGCACACGGTATCCAGGAATGCCAAGGTACCTATAGAAAACATATGGAAGCACGCACGAAACTCTATTTCGAGGGGCTTGTATCTGTTCCTCACCACCACTCCCAGCAACCCGCCAGGACAAGCACATCGTTGGATCGAAAGCCCCCTTTAGGAACCAATGAATTTAGGCACTGGCTTTCTGAGACCAGGTTCCTCAAACGCGATGGTATAAATGGCTCGCCACGGCTCCATCCAGGCCCAGGCCACCGAAGCGTAAACGTGGCAAAACAACAGGACACAGATGGAATTACCGATAAAGAATTCGGACTGATATCTAACCCCTATTGGATACAAACACTGGACGAATTGTTCCCGACAACGGGAGACAACTTGAATAGCACCGATTCCATCACGGATTCGCCCGTGGTCCGCACGCGAGAAGTTACGCGGATGACCGCACATGCACGAGGTGTCGCCGACGAATGCAGCGCGGGAGACCAGTTACTATTTTCGATTACGTCCAATCCAAGCTTACCTATCCTTCCAGTCACATCAGTCGCCGAAATTCAACAAACTAGTGGCCATGCTTTCCACGGACTTTCGGGCTTCCCAGGGCCACAGGATGTTGTGACCCAGATGCCAGTTGCTGAGATGTTGAACAGTCACCCTCAGTGGCCGGACCGTGTTCCGCATTCTGCTCCCTCAGGGCGAGGTGCCGCCCTGGGTGAAACGCAGCGCAGAGGTCGCAATATGTCTAATAATGCGCGGATCCGCCTTCCATCCCCTGGCCCACGCAAACCTCAAATACGTGATCTGGATAGGATTTGGACAAGGCCAGTTACGTCCCGTGATGCAAGGAGGCGAACTCCTTCTGCCGCAGGCGATATCTGACTCGTCTCTGGTTACTTTGCATGTGGGGTCCAGAGCATCCTTGATCAGTAATCACGATATGCGCTTGGCGTTGTTGACGGCGCAACGCCACTGTTTATGGAACGGCATCTTTTTTTTTCTCATCAGACGAAAGACCCTATTTATTTTTTTCTTTGTCCCGTCGCAGATAGAAAAACCACCACCTCGTAATATCATTAATAATGTCCTGTGAAGCCACTAGCTCCTTGTTGCGCCAACAACGCACCTGATTAAACCTAATAGAAGAGTCCATTACGTCCAGCTAGATCCGGAATGAGAATCAAAATACATGATGTCTATCAGACTATGGGACCCATATTGCGTGCTTTACATATGCTGTACCGATATGATGCCTTGAAATAACTACTTCCTTATAGAAAGATACGTGCGATTACAGAAACGTCCTCGTAGCCTGGAAATCACTGCCACCGTATCGGTAAATTCACGCACCCACAAGAATACATTTTTTCCTCCACGGAGCGAGGTCCGCCAGTCGACTGATGTCCTTGACAAAACATCAACCCTCGTTGTGCGAACCGGTCGGAATCCGTCGCTGTGATGAGATCTTCACACATCGATTCCGATGCGTTCTCTTCGTCGTAGCAAACATCATCCAGGGCGCCGCGCGCCGGTGGTTTCTTGAGCTGATACCTGACAGCATCCGAGACGGGCTGACAGAGCAGTGGGAGGGGTGATAACGTTCGTGATGGATGTGAAGCGCTACGCGCGCGGGGCTCCGGCGAACAGCTTTCGTTCGCGCCGGATGTGAGGTCAGCCAAAGGTATAGTCGGTATGGGGCGGATCGGCTGGGGTTGTAGAATGGGCAGGGGCTTGGATGCGGGTCGTGATGAACGTGGTGATGGAACGGAAGATGCGAATGCGCCGGCGAGTGATGACGATGACGATATGTGGTTGTACGGTGATGGTGAGGTCGGTGCGAACGAAGATGTCGAAGATGAGTCGTTGCGCTGGGTATACATGTGTTGCGAGGGGTGTGAAACGTCGGGAACGGAGGGGGAAGACATCAGGGAAGTGGGCGAGTGCATTTTCTCAACCCATCGTTGGTGAGCAGCAGCGGTGGACCGGCGCGATGCGCTCGGGTAACCTGGAACAGACGCAGACAGTCTTCGGTCGGCTGGAGCAGAAACGCCTAGGTCGGTGTCATAGGACGACGAGATTGTGTCACCTAATGCCCCTTCCAACGCGGAAGTGGACTTGATGACGTGCGGCGCTGATGCACCATAGAGTGGTGAAGGTTCTTCGTCTATCCCTTCCATCTCGTCCGCAAAGTCAGAGTCGATGTAATCCTCTTCGTCATCACAATCGAATTCGTCAAAGTCCATGGCCTGGAACCCCACTTCACCCACCTCGCGTTGTGCGAATGGAGAAGACGGCGTCAGGACGGAATGCGAAGAAATGGAAGATGGTGTGTCGACGTCTGACACGAGAATGGGTTGCGAAGGGTGAATGGTAACCTTTGGATTGACGGTCTCGGGAAGTAATGATGATCGAGAATAAAATGTCGGCCAAGAGCTAGGGGGAACAGTTACCCAGCTGTCCTTGGAATAGTATTGCTCGTAACCCGAGTAGATATAGCCGGAGGAGGGGCTCCCGGAGACGTGGAGGTGGGGGTACATGGTATTTGTTGGTGAATTGTGCGACTCGGATGGCGAATATATGTGTGGTTGCAAAACCACCCGCCGAGGGGATGATCTATCATTCACGGGATAAGGGTAGCAGGCAGTGGAGATCATAAAGTCCGAATCAGGTGGCACAGGGTGGCCTGATGCGAGGCTAATTAAACGATGGTTAAGGACTCAGGTTAGAGGATGGGGTATCAGGTTCGGCACAGACTGAATGATACTGTACATTTATACCCGTGTATCTCTGACGTTGGCAATTGATCGGATGCCTCGAAAGTGCGTGACATCAACCTAGGGCTGCGCTCGGGCTTCCATTTATCAAATGGCCGCGATGGATCCGAGATGACAAGGTCAGCAGAACAATGGGATGAGATGGGCCTATGAAACACGTTTTAACTACACCGAGCATACCGCACGGGTTCAAGAATGGACAAACCTGAAAGGGATCGCCATCCTGAGTGGAAGTGTGATATATCCGGTAAATCAGCTGACTGGATGTAGGGGCGGTGCCGCAAGGGGGGGTGACTATAGTTTGCGATGCGAGTATTGGTGGAGGAAGGGCGCACCTGGACGGCGTGTTGACAGCGCCATGAAACCTTGACTGACGCGGCGTTCTATGGCGACGAGCCAGTATGATACCGTTATGGAACTGCTTCCATGACGTTCAATTCCGTGGTTTCCCAAGTGCGTCTCTGAGCGGTCTCTGGCGTCCGTGGGGAAACTACGCACAGCCAAATACGCATACAGTCAAGTCACCAGCTCACCTGAACAGTGATGGGTTCGTTGGGGCCTGATATAGCAAAGTCAGGTTCTCATGGACAAGCTCGGCTCGCTCCATTTTGATAAATCCCCCGCAGTGAGTTTAGTGTGGACGACAACCGTAATGTGGTAAAGGCGGTGGCTGCGAGATGTGTCATGGAGCTCGGAACTACTGACCAGGGGTGGATATCGAAATAGTATTTGGGGACGACATCTTCTCATCTCAGCTGGCCCGTCACCGCGCAGCAGTTGATGCTGTACTTACTCATGATTGTTGGGCTGAGTTGGACTGGCTGGAACCGTATCTGATTCATATACGCTGATTGCCAGCAGTTGCCACTGTGCCACCTGTCCAGATGGACATCCTGCCATGCGCCTCCAGCAAGGCGTTCAGGTCAGGCATCACCGATCAGCACATCGATTATCTTCCTTGTTACGAGTTCGACGGATAGGCATCAGGCGTTGGCGACAAATGTGGCCAACGCACCCTTTTTTTTTTCGTAATGAAAGGTCTGCCATTTCAATTCAGGAGTGTATGGGCGCGACCCTGACTCAATAGAAAAATCACTCCAACTGCCACATGAACAAAGGGAGATGAATGATGGTGACAGCGTATACATGTATGGTGGTAACGAAGGACAGTGAAAAATGGACCATAAACGTGCAGAAGCGGTACCCGCGAATATAAACAAGATCCCCCAAGCCTCAAGGGATGCGTATCAGCCCAACGACAAAACATCGATTACACACACAACTCGTACGCCACCGCAAACACAAACTTTGAATCACAACACGGACATGTTTACTCAACAACAAGACTGCCCATTGCCCTCTGAACGTCCCGCATAGTCGAGTCAAGTGGACCACGCGGCGTGGAGACAGGGCTGCCGCCCCCGGTCGAATTTCCATTGATAATGCGTGGTCCCAATGCGGGGTGTCTCACACCAAGAGCAGCTCCAAGCATTCTCTTCCCTGGGTCACCGATCTTGGGAGGTCCCTCGGCATGCAAGATCGCGGGATCCTCGTGAGAGACGGCTGAATTAATAAGATCGTTCAACGAAGGGTGAGAAGGAAGCGAGGGAAGTGTAGGAGAAGGTTCCCGGCCGTTGATCTTGGGCGAGTGCTCTGAAATGGTGGTATTAAGCACGTGACCGTTTCCGTTACGAAGACCGCTGCCGTTCTGGCTGTTGTTAGCGCTGCGGCTGGGGAAAACGGAGATGGAAGCGGCACGCATGTTGTGCCCACGTGAAGGATTGCTGTTGTGTTGACCACGGGCATTTACTGTTTGTATGACGCTCTGGGCATCAGGACCATCGTATGGCTTAATGGAGGCAGTTGGGTTGGTTGCCAGAATGGCAGGAGGGAATGCGAGGGTGTGAAGATAGGCACGCTTGGCTATATAAGAAGCCAGACAAACTGATATTGAGGATGCTTGTGCACGAGCGTGTGGTGTATATGACAACGTACCTACGGAAGCGTCTTGGAAGACGATCAACAGGCTGGTATCATCTCTCCATTTGATCTTGAACCCTCCGCCGACGTTTTCCCACTCGGAAAAAGCAGCTTGGATGTCCTTTGTCTTGAGTTCCTTGGCGAAGCCAGTGAAGGACAGAATACGAGTTACGGACGCAGAGAGTCCAGAGGTCGAAGCCGAAGACATATTTTGACGAGTTTAGAGTAAATGCAAAGGTGGCAGACGAATAGCACTGATGGAAAGAAAAGTCGGAGCGAAAGAGAGAATATCGAGAGAGAAAGTCGGATAAGCGGGCGAAGTGGACACTGGCACGAGTTGAAATTGAGCCGTTTGCCGAATGGAACGTGCTCGGATGAGGACCGGGACTGGGCTAGGATAGAAAACGAAGTGCGTGAAGTTTGAACGCTGCGAAAAGGGAGTGTTTGTGTTGGGTGTTGTACAGACGCTGGCGGAAGACGACAATGAAGAAGAAAAAAAATAACAAAAGAGACGAAGAGGCTCCACTCAGTTTGGCGTATGTCCTTCAAGTCCACTCTTGTGCGCGTTTCCCACGAGTCCTTTGCCGTCTTCCAATCGCCCCGACATCGTTGCATAGGTCTGTGGCTAAGCTAAAATCATCTGAGCGAAGCGCTGATCGGCCAGATATTATAGCACAGTCTCGCAATCTACAACAAGAAGCAGTGAACCCATCGACGGCGAGTACTCGTCTTCTCATATCCACCTATTCCTTATTGGGAGTCTCTCCTTTGCTAGATATGATCATGGACAATGACCTGCTCCGTGCATGGCTGCTCGTCCACGAGCTCAGCGACCAGCTTGCTCACAACCAAAAAATGACCAACGCACTCCAATCCAGAGCTGCGTCACTCAAGGTCCGTTTACACCCTCTTCCCTAATCAGCTTTGGCTGAGCCCGAGGCTCGACAGGAACAAGCTGCACATTCCGGTTCAGGTTTCGCGCTTAGGCGGTTTAATACCGATGTCTCGAAAGGTCCGTCCTCCTTTCGCCGTCCGCAGCAGGACCTGATTTCGGCTGCGCCGCAGAGGCCTTCGAATCCGAATTGGAGCGTATGAATGCCCAGTTCATCATCGAGAATCAAACTTTACTGCACGAGAACAAACAACTCAGCCTCCTCCTCAAAGAGTATGAAAACACTATGGAAACCATCATGACAAAGTTCCGCAATCACGCAGTGCGTCCTAGTCTCGCTATCATCGCACTCATTATCTATCATTGATGGTTCAACAGTTGGCAGCGCAGCAGCATGAACTGACCTTGACGCGCCATTACGAAGGCCTCATACTTGCATGCGACTCGCAGAATCAATTCAACGACCTTGCGGCGGAGACGCAGACCGCCATAAGCCTGCAGCGCCTCGCGCAAAGCCTCCGAGCACTCTACCGTTCCATGACTGGGGAAGATCCAGACTCTGCTGATGAAAGTTTAGACGATACAGAGGTTGACATACAGTCACTCATCGACACCCTCGCCGAGACCGCGCCACCGAATTTTCGTGAAGACTGGGCGCTTGAGCGTGAATCTGAAATTGCTCGACTGGAGAAAGAAAACGAAGAGCTACGGAGGATGCTCGCCATTGATCCCGCCTCGCTTGCGGAAAAGGGTGTCACTCTAGATTTGGATCGAGAAGAGAGCGGGAGATTCTCGACGTTGCGGATAGATCGAGCTCGGAAGCGGAGCGAGTCGGCTTCAAGCGGTTCTAGGTTCGGTCCCTGGAACTTGGATAACGAGCAGCAACAAGAGAAAGTGACCTGGGAAGGCTGGGAGTCCAACGCTCCTCAGCCTCAGCCTCAGCCTCAACAGGTACCGTTGTCGAATGGGCCTCCCTTGCAGCGCGGGATGGACATACCAAACGGCATGCGTATTCAGCAGCCACGGCGGCCGCCCATGTTCACACGGAATGCTGTCCCTGCCCCACCGGTTAGCGTTGGTCCAAATCGTAATATCCCGCCGTCACCATGGGCTCAGCAGTCGGTGTTGGACCGGGCATGGTCGCAAGGTGGTTCCACTCTAGACCTTAGTCGATGATTTTAATAACCGTAATTGTGATACCCTCTTGACTATCATAGTTTTCTCTCCAGACGATATCCGAGCATGATCATCTGTCAATTGCATTGTGCGAAAGGTGATGGAAAAATGGGTGATTGCAAAGGAGCGCGAGTGGATCGTTGGGAGGACATGGTACGCAACGACAAAACAGAACAAGAATATGCACGAAGGAAGGACAAGTAGTACGTACGGGAAAGGGGGTATCGCGAGATACAGACACAAAGATATCGATACAACGGATGGATAACCCCTAGAAATGTGCACCATGAACACCGGTAAGTCGTACACTGGAAAGAAAAAAAAGGAAGCAGAAGTGAAGGAAGAGATAATTAGAATTAAATGTGCATAACCCATTATAGAGTCCTTGAGGAACCTTGCAGGATATTATATCGAGGTCATATGCATAGGTGCATCAGCACGGATCAGAGTTCGGTGCGGGGGTGTTATGCGACCACGAAGCGGACCTCACATCCAAGCCCGCTTCGCCCGCGACCCTCGAAGGCAACACCGAGCATACGTTCCTTGCCGCACCCAAGCCCACCTTCGCGCGCTCGACCTTCCCACTCCTTTCCGCGGGCATACATGAGGTTTTGCAAAGCCCTTAACCGGAGGACCGCAGGATTGGCGACAGGTCGCATGCGATATGCCAACGCGGCGGGTGGTGTACGGGGTCGCAGGGGTGAAGGGAAGACGATAGTATTCTTAGGAACGGGGGATTTAGATAAACCGGCAGTCTCCGATGGCTGCGACAAGAGCGGAATAAAGTGCACAGGTTCGGAAGTTTGACGGGTAGGCGTTGTCGAATCAGTGAACTTACGGACATCTTTGGCGAGTGCGCGATAGCCTTCGCGTCGCACTTGCCGCTGACATAGGTGTGACATGCGAGGCTGTGAAGGTGCAACGTGGTCAAGGTATGGGGGCCCTGCGGTAAACATGGCGGCGGTAATATAGACGGATTGCAGGCCCTTGGCGGCCTCAACGATGGTGGCGACGGAGCGTGTGACACGCTCCACCAGGGCTCCTCGTATGCAGAGAGATGAAAAAATGTCGGTGGCAGGGCCGGACGACGGAGCACATGGACCACCGTCTTCAAGGGGGGTGGGTGGGTGGTGCGACGTGATTGGAGGACACAAAGGGCTCTCTTCGACGGAGATGCGAACAAAAGCGGAGCGTGGGTGGAGGTCACGTTGACTCTCGATGAGAGTGGGAAGAAGACAAGGCTGGGAAGAGATGGGAGAAGCTAGTAGCATGGACGAGTCAGGGGTAGTGATGTCGGTGGCCGTGGAGCGCCAGCTGCCAAAAGACAGCCACGAACTGGAACGCGATGGCGGTGCAGAAGATGACAAGGATGTGGCTGACAGTGAAGACGGGACCGAGGGCACAGGGGTGGGAGTATGAACTGGGGACTTGAAAGTCTGTTGGTCGCGAACCACGTCTTTACCTTTGACCTTTCGTCTCTCTCCTTCTTGCCACTCGACGACCTGGAGAAGACTGTCGAGCAGCTCTGCACGCACGGAAGCCTTGCGTCGGTGAGACGTTGGGTTCGCGATGGGCAAGCCAGCTATGCGTCTTGCGTCTTCTGCACGCTCAGAGGCGTCGAGAGGGAAGAGCCTGCCGTTCATGGCATTGATAACCTCTTTGAAAGAGACGGAACGATTCTGGGACGCGGGTGAACGAGCCAAGACCTTGCTGGCGGTGTTGGGTAGGGATGAGGTCGATGGTTTGGGTGGAGGCATGAAGGTATACTGGAACGGATCTTGGTCGAAACGCGTGGTAGAGGGAGGGGTCTCCAATCGAGACTAGGAAGGTGTCGTAAGACGGAGCCTGAGGAGGGGGTAGAGAACGTACCCTTGTAGGACGGTGTTTGCGATTCTTCTCTGCGAGACGGGCACGCTCTTGCTCGAGGGCGTCGTGATCTCGTCTTTGGAGCGCAGAGAGTCTCTCTGCGTGGAGACGGTTCTTCTCTTCCTCCCAGAGCTTCTCGCAAGCTCTGAGACGCTGCGCGCGCTGAGACTCGTGCCACCACTGCCTCTGCCTTGCCTGTGTCTCTTGCACGGCAAGTTTGTCAGCTTCGTCGAGGGTGAGTGGTCCGGAAGGGGCAAAGCACATGTCAAAGTCCTCGTCGCGGACCTGATCGATTCGAGGATCGGAGTCGTCTGCGATGTGAATGCCCTTGAGTTTCAAGAGGAGGATCTTTGCGAGATGAATGTTGTCGAGTGCATACGCGACCTGAATCTGGTCCTCGAGCGACTGTGGTGGGTCAGGGACGGGGTTTGGAGGGGTCGCATGAGAGGATATTCTGGATAGTCTTCGTTCTTCCGAAGCTTGTCTTGCGAGAGCGACGGGAGAGATGTGACGGGACCTGCCACGGTGTTGCATGTGGGGAGGAGAGAGACCGCGAAAAGTTGCGGAGAGCATTTACAGCAAGAGGGGTAAGAAAAAGACTCAGACGCGGGTCAACCAATCCGATCGTTAAATACAATCCCGGTCCCACGCGGCCCTGCCTCGAGGCTTTTTTATTTTATTTTCCCTTTCTTCCCCGTCATCCATTGTTTGTCCACTCGTCCCTCGAGGCATTTACTACCGCTCTCGTGCCTGTCATTACTGTACTCACCAGCCAATTACTCGTCCGTTCCCATCCAACGGCGTGCCTCCTCCGTCATCCATAAACAGTCCACTATATACGAAATCTTCTAATCTTCCCAATCTACCTCCGCTGCTTGATCTCACACGTTCTCGTTGATATTCCATTTGCTTGCCAAAGCGTGTTTCCCAAGCCATCCCCATCCCGTATCCCGCTTAGATATCCCTTCTCCTCTCAGCGTCTTTCGGCTCCCTCCTCCCCAATAGAGCTTCCTCAGTCCCTCTACGTTGCCTCGAGGCATCACTGATAAATCGATAATGATCGCCTCATGTTCCAAATCTCTCGCACCGCTAATTCGTACAGCTTGCATCGCACCTACAGCCGCTGCCATCCTCTTCCTTCGCATTCGTCCTCTTGTCCCCTTCCGCTACCCGCACTCAGCCTTTGACAATATTTGAGTTCATGATCGGAATCCTGCATGCTTCCACTTATCTCGGATATCACTCCGGTCGTGGCCTCGACTCACCCGAATTCTTTCCTGATAA
Organism: Boletus bicolor; assembly: GCA_003316205.1. Classification (NCBI taxonomy): domain Eukaryota; kingdom Fungi; phylum Basidiomycota; class Agaricomycetes; order Boletales; family Boletaceae; genus Boletus; species Boletus bicolor. Next base: position 31,733 of record QFEM01005933.1, read on the forward strand.
TCATCATCTGATTTTATATCACGCCGCCTCCCCTTTGACACCTGAACCCAGATGCGTCGTTCAGGAATAGCCCTTTACTCATTCGTCGCGAACCCAGCCACGAGCACCGCTCATTGCCGTCTCCTTTCATTTTCCATCTTGTCTTTCTTATTCATGGTCACATTTATATGGTCACCTGCCTCTCTCGGTTGCGGTTGCAGAGTCATACACCTCGTTCTCGTCTGAACCTTGAAGCCGCTCCTGCACCTCCCCGTTGTTCCCTATGACAATTACAAGAATCATGTCGCATGAACTGCCAACGCTACTCCCTCGTAGTAATACAGATCCGGCGTTCAAATGACGCACCAACATCTGCAATGCAGTGTATAACGTTACCAGCATCTACAGTTTAAGCGAGCCATTATGGTGCCCTATTTAGAAAGTCCAGGTACATACACTTTTTTTGGAGTCGCTTAGAGTCATTTGGCTGATGGGAAAGACTGCTAAATCCATTGAAAACAACAACGTAAATTGACGCTCTCTCAGATGCACTCGAGAGCTGTGATTGAAGGACAGCCGGTTCAGCCTGAGCTAACCCAAAATAAGATGCTAAACCAGCAGTGAATCAGCGCTTAGCGGATGCGGCCAGCGGCCAGCTTGACGATGGCACTTGGATACCGTAAGCTTTACCAACGTTGTTTGTCCGCTTCGGGAACGCCACTGCACACACTAAATTAAAACAGCATGATACTGCAATATAGGCTGTGTACTTGTCGTTTCATTTACCCGTCGTTCGCCGCCCGCTCCTCAATGTTCTCACTTCAACGATGCATTACGACTAGCTTAGGCACAACACCTAGGAGCCCACAGACAGGATTGTCACCAGGTCGTAGGAAAAGTTCACCGTGTATCCGTCAACATAACGGATCAGTTCGAGCTGTCAAACTAACACCATGTAC
>QFEM01005976.1:0-12190 GCA_003316205.1 Boletus bicolor
GTTATTGGGGAATAATACATTTAGTGAAAAATGACCAAACATGCGGACAGTTTTTTGAGCCACTGTACTTAGTAGTTTAGGACTTTAATAGCATGCAAATATGTACATTCATGTCTAACTTTGTACCCAGCATGTGATTCCAGGTATGTATGCCTACATGCCCTTCCTATTGATGATGTTTTCCAGCATCCAATGGTCATGAGCTGCCAAAATAAGCTCCCCATCTATCGCATCATCTGGCCGATCTATCCCTTTCCTGTTCACATATGGGGGGTACCATGCCACATTTATTTTGCCAGCCCAGTCGAAGTTGATGATCATGAATTGGAGAATCATGCTGGTATCCTCCCTCACCATGATGTTTATGTCGTGGACATCACCATGGATAAAATCACCATTATGTAGTTGGTTCAGCTGGTTGCGGATTTCCTCAAAGGCTGGCTTGGGGAGACGGTCAGTCCAGTCATCCAATGAGTTGTAGCTGACGAGCTCATCCATGACCACCATGAACCAATTGCCCAGGATCCATTCATACCCTTTCAATGTGTGTGCAAAACCTCACTGTGCACAATGCCAGTGAGCATCTCTCGAATAGTGTTGGACAAATTTGATGCAGATCAGGGTTTTAGTGTCCAAGGTTCCAAAGAAAAGAAGCTTGTGATCGTCCTTGACCCATTCTCTATAATGGAATGTTTTCTTGCTGTTGTCAGCGAGAGACATATAACTTGTAGGATGCAGGAACAGTAAGGGGTAAGACAGCATGTTGGGAAGTCCATTGACAGCTAAGACATCATAATACTGTTTTAGTGACCAAAGGGCTTTCCAGAATGCAGCCATGTGGTGTGCTGCAGTGATCTGATTGTCAATATCAGTAGAATGATAGTTGAAAGCCAGCAGGGTCAAAAGAAGTTGAACTGCAGGACGGAGGTTCCACACAGCACCAGAAAAGACGACGTACGGTCCTGGAGAGTGCAGTCAGCATGTCAGTGGGTTGTAAAAAAACCTGAATACCAGCCAAAAAGAGCTAAGAGAAAACAGGGCAGGGGAGATCCCATGTTTTCAAGCGCTTGTATTCTTGTCCACTCGAGGTAGTACATGGCAGCTTGCATGTATGGCTCTGAGATTGAGGTTGCTGTCTTGTTCTTGAACTCTGCAATCACATAACAATACTTGCCAATGGACAAGTCACCATCCGCATGATAACCCTGGGCTCCTTTCTTTGTGGTGACGCAGAATCCAATTTTGTAGCTTGCAAGCACCATGTTAACCCTATCAACTCACTCTTTTTTATTGCCATACATTTCAGACATGGCATCTGCAAACTTCCCAATGAAAACATTATCTTCTGCTATGATTGAGTGAGTCTTGCAGTCATCCAGGAACTGGCCAAATACTGGATGTAAAAGTGTTGCAGGAATAGTCTTTTTAGGATCATGAGGGCAGCCACAGTGTATCTGCCTCATCGAATCTTATTGTGATCCACAGAATAATGAAGGATGTGAAGCATCAGAAGGTGCATTTGAGGGTCAACCTTTGAGGAACTTGTTCTGCACCACTTTAATCTGATCCCCCTCATCAGTCAGATCCTCTCCTGCAGTCACTTCATTAGAAGCCAGCAGAGGACATTGAGCTTTCAGTATCGCAGCCTTATGCAAGCAGTGGGTATATCACAAAGCTCAACATGACACTTCGTGAGCTGCTCTTTAAATGCTGAGATTGTTTTGTTTGATTGGATTTCAAATGAACATTCTAATGAGATATCTGCACCTCGAAACCAGTAAAAAATGGTTGGATATGGTGAATCTGGAGAATGGTAAGGGCGAGCTAGGATTGTAGTTGCTAATGTACATACCAACAATGATATGGATGTGCTCTTTGGGTGCTGCTATGAAAACATCTGCTAATTTATGTAATGGTGGCAAGGATTTCCCCAGCTCGGAGAGAACAACATTACTGAGGTTTTCTTCATAAGGTTCAGCCACAGGATCCCTGGGTTTGTAAAGATAAAGATTATCTGCATCCACATCATAAAAAGCTGCTGGCTTTTCATTCTTAATAGCTTTCTGAAGGGCTGTGATAGTCTTTGTCCTTGAAATCTTGACCTCAAAGACTCCTCTGGAATCTTGAGCATGGACCCAACAATTGAGTGTGAGTGTTTCCATGTTGTGCCAGTGCCACAGACGGGTGCATGAAGTTGTCACTGACCCTGTTGCACTCAAAAATTGTGGGAAAGTGGGGAGATTTGCCATACCCAGGATTCCCACGCAACGGTCCCAGATGACCATTAGATACATCTACATACCTAGCTGAATGGAAAGGCTCGAAATAGTTCCCATTTAGAAAGAAGTTCAAGGTGAGTATCATACAAACATGCTTCAGCCCAATCAGAAGCAGTGCTAGGCCCTCACGTAAGCTTGAAAAAGTCTTCAAAAACACAACATAATTAATAGTCATGCTTTCCAGATGTAGAGAACTGATTTGAGCACATGCAGTGACTCCAGTATGCCGGCATACTCTCCGCTGTATCACTTGCCCTCCATCTCCAGCTCATATGCATAGTATCTGACCACTTCAACTCGCCTGAAATGGCTTTGATACAATCATATGACCTGGCATGTACTTCTTCTGTTGATGACAAGTGACACTTTTAGGCCACATTTTGTCTCATCTGCAACAATGTGGTGGATTAATGGCCTTGGTAGGACACCTGGGACGTTTCCAAGGTTGTTTGGGTGACTCAGGTGTGTTGCTTGTTGTCTGCTTGCCCCCTTTTTGCTGATTCAACTCGTTGTCAGCTAGTGCCTTCATAGTATTGAGTCACTACATGCGCTGCTTGTTGTGCCAGCCCTTCCACAACATCTCCCATTGCTATGAATGCCATCACCATTGCTCTAGCACCTCCAATTGCTTCTGACGCCTCTAAATGTCCCCTACTTGCCTCTGCAGCCTCCTGGTCCAGTATGTCAACTCTGTGCATGCATTCCAACGTTGCACTTATCAATTCTTCTGATGTGACTATATAAAGATGCAAGCTACCAAGAAGAAATGGGTGAAAAAGAAAAGGATGTTGTATGGCACCTCTGACCCTTCCCCAGGCTCCAGACTACCAAAGATTATGAAGTGTTCACTAAAAGCATCCTAGGGCATCTCCTTTCCGCCCTGGAGGGTCAGTGGTTGGAGGTTCTCTTTTAGATTGCCTCTGGATTGAACAAGACCTCAGTGGAAACTCTGCCAGGAATGATGTCCAAAATCTCCTTCCCATATTCGACTAACTGCTAGCATTGCAGGCAGTTTCACAGAATGTGTGCTAAAGACTTACGGGGCAATTCATTGCCAGGAATGCCTGGTCATGTTCTACCTTTGCTCTTGCCACCTTTGATGGGGGAATCTACCAAGGCACACATTGTGGTTTGTTCACCGCCATGAGAAGCAAAGTCAGATTTCCTTCTAACATCTTCGTCTGCTGAACCTGCTGATAGAATCTGTGATGTGCTTGAGAAGATCTGGAAAAATCACCGAGTCACCAACCAAGTGAAAACCATGGACCTTATGCAGCTGATTTCCTGCATCTGTAGTTGACTTTGGAGTGTGTTGGCAGGCATTCTAGACATGAGTCACTCACTGTTTGTAACTCGAGTTAGGGTTGCTGGGATGGATATTACTGATTTTTTTTGAAGCAAGAATGAACAATATTTGATTGACATTTGATGAGGTTGTAATTGCGCGGTATTGCCATGTGGTAAGCTGCTCAATGGGCAAGCGCTAACTATGAATGTCACTATGCCTGGTCAGATACATTAGCAAGGAAAGTGGTGTTGAACAATGAGGCGGTTCATTCAATGTACAGGCGGTACAGTAATGCTACAGCGTACATTATTCACCAGGCCAGTCATCGACTATATCCAATTTTGAAATAACAACTGCTGCTAGGTGATGCCAGTAAGTGGAATGCATATTTTGATTGGTTCTTGCACCACACCTTGGTGTGCTGGGTATGGGAGCCCATCTCCATTTCATCACCACCCTCTGGATATGCAGGGGCAAGCTGGCCATGGGTCTGTCCAATGTCAACCAGGCATTGATCCTTGACATCGCTGAGCAAACCATGCCACCACTGCAGTTGCAGCAGTATCAGAACAAGCTTTTGACCTCAAAGACCCCCAACATTGCCATGTATGATCCAATTCTATGTTATTCTATTTTCACCAAGAATAAAGTCCATAAATGAACTAGCCTAAGGTACATTAAAATTCCAAGGGCTGAAGCTTTAATACAGTCAACATGGGCATCAATGCAAGAAACCTGCTATGTTCTTTCTCCGTCCAAACTGTACCTATGTTTGAACTCTGCCCTGTTGACACATTAAGGCTTTGGAGGTGGCAGCAAGACTGAGCTAAGAAGGTGTGAAGGTCTTCATGTGGTTTGCAACCAGCAGCAACGATGTACAGGTGCTCCAGTCTCGGAAACATAGCCATCTGAAAGAAGTTACCAAGGGGAGCATGCACTGTGATATACAGTTCAGAAAGTGAGGGATGGGTGAATGGGCTTGGTAATGAAGTGCAAGCAACATCACAGTGGCAACCAGATAAGATAAGCACCTTGAGGTTTGTACACAGCTCCAGAATGGTGCAAAATATGCCCAGCCCTCCAGTAAATGTCACCTGCAAGTCCATTATGTTTTTCCAACATACGTCAAACAACCGGAAGCCTTCACTGCCCCCCATGTTTATTTTGCAAAGACATCTGTACAGCATCATGGCAGTCAGGTCATTCTCCATGATTTCATCCTCCACATCACATCTGAATTCGTCTTCCACCCAAAAAGAGAACAAAGTGGGAAGTGTGAGTATGCACAATATGTGGTCAAGCTCAGTAGCCTCATCAAGGACAATTGTAAGCAAGAGAAGGTTGGAGTGCATGGGTGGGGATTGGGGTGCATCGGGACTCTCAATTCTGAATCAGCCAAAGATCAACCTCTTGAAGTTGGGACAGTGTGAGATGAGACCAAGGAACTCATTGGCTTGGTAGCTCTCTTCACATGGAAGCTTGATGGCAAGGTGGGTGAGGTTAGCCCATCCAGAGTTGGGCAAGGTAGTTGGATCACCATAGAGACCATCCAGAACAAGAGTGCGAAGGGTGTGCAGAGCTCAGGTGATGGCTAAGGTCAGATTGTGGTCCCAGCCATGCCAAGCCTGGATGGTGAGTGACCAGAGCAAGTAGGCACCATCGAGCAGTGTGTTGTAGTCCAGTCCATCTTCATCAACTACCCACAGTCATTGAAAGCATGGAGTGTAGCCAGCAAGCATTTTCAACCACTCCTCTCTCCAGTGCCAGTTGATATTAAATGGGATTGCCAATGAAAGGGGGTGGTTTCTGGATCTTGACAACCAAGTTACATACCCTTTCATGCACTGCAGGTCAATTGGCTCTAACCCTACACCCCAGCCTTCCTCTTGAATGGTGCTGAGAGAACACCAGAGCTCGGTCACCTGGAGAGCCAACTCTTTCCACCAATGGCAGACATGCGTCAGTAGCAAGAGAGCCTGCGCTCTATTTGGCTCCAGATAAGGTTTGTTGGGCAAGCAATGAATGAATATGTGTGTGAGTAATTCAACAGGGAGTTGCAGTATGAACATGGTGTTGAACAGGGTGTGGGGTTGTGGTTGGACCTCAAGCTTGTTATAATATGAACATTTTCAAACATTTTCAAACTTCAACTTTTCTTCTTTCCAGTCATGTGATCTGTGCATGTGACCGTGGAAACCAGCACATGACTAGGTCTAGAACCTATGATGTCATATCTCATGGTACCTGTGCCCTTTTAATTTCCACTCTTCTCACACAGCCCCTTTAATCTCCGTTACTTCTTTTCCCATGCCTGACTTCTCCCATTAGTCTATTTATGGTAGTTCCTCTCATGCATAGCATGGTCTGTGTGCACGTCTGTAACATATATAAGCTAGCTACTTTGCGACTGGAATCCCCAGTTTAATCCACTTGTTGTTTGCTCTACTGGTCATTGTCTTGGGGACTTGTTCCTCATTATAGGCCTGCATCAACCAGAAAGGACTATCATCCTTCCTCCTTTCCTCTCATGCATCTCATCTCTTTTACTTGCCAGGACCTGTGTAGCCTGCGAGCTTGTCGAGCCTTGTGGTCTTTCTGTCATTTGCGATAGTTCATAACACTTGGATTAGACTTGCATACACAACACTCGGATCCCAGAGCTAAGGGATGCCTGCCGGAGCTTTCCGAGACTTTTCCTTTCCTTATGCCCATGCCTTTACGGTGTGCCTTAGTTGGCAAAGCTTTTGTCGTGTTAAAGTAGAAACTTTGAAGTCCCTCTTGTGAGGTGATACTGCGCGTGGGTCGTGCCACGTTTGCACAGAGCGACATTGGATCACAGCCGTCGTGCTGCTGGTGGCTGAGCTAGTAGTTCTCGTTTAGTCATCTCTCGTAGTCAGTATACATAACCAGGGCCACTGTGGTCACCCTTGGGCTTGCCGAAGAAGACAGAGATATTATCTCTGATCCCTCCCTTATCATTTCCAACCTCACCCATGTAGTCTCTCCAGAATGTGGTTGGAATAGTCCACGTAGTAAGGAGGTGAAAGAAGAACTGGATCCCAACGACCACCTTCTGGTCAACTTTATTCAAGATCGAAACATATGCCTCGATAACCTTCATCTCCTCCCCCTTCCCCACTCTCGCCCCCGCAAGGTTTACCATCGCAGATTAGATCGTCAGTGACAACTTCACCATCTCCCTCTTTTCGAACTCGCAAATCATCACTACTTCTACAACTTCCTTCGTCCTTACCTCTGTCCTAAAGCCGTCCTCCGATCAGTAGTCAAATATGGCAGAAGTGGACTTAGACGATCTCGTAAGGTGCATCGCCGCCCTAAACATTGAGTCCGAAAAGAATAATGTTACCAAAAAGATTGCTGATCCAGAGAAGTGGGACGGTGATCGAAGCAATTGGCGATTGTGGTGGGTTAAATTGCGTCTTTGGGTGGATGCACAAAAATGGAAGTCGGACAAACTCTGAGTCATTGCAGTACTTTCTCGTTTTGAGAAGAAGGCCGAGGGATTTGCCCAGATAACCCTCGAGAAGTACCTTGACAAGGAGGACGAAAACACTGTGGATGAGAACAGCGCCATCACTGGCAAAAAAGAAGATTCAGCCTGGCCTTCCTGGGCCCCTCTCCAAAAAGAAATCAAAGACTACTTCCACATTGATATCCTGACTCATGAGTCTTTATGGAAGTTAGAAGGATTGCGCCAAAACAGGCATCCTATTGACCTCTTCCTTCAACGGTTCAAGGTTCTTAGGAAAGACACGGACATAGAGGATTACCACGCAGTAACCCTTCTAAAGAAGGCAGTTGATTTCCACATCTACGAAAGGTGTCAGATGCATTACCCCATTGGTGATCTCAATGACAAAGACCTGTCTCTACACTACCAGAACTTTGGTAGAGCCTTTGAGCAGATGGCGATCAAAAGAGGTCCTCCTGCCAATGCCCACTTTATCCCCCATTCCCAATCGCGATACCCCACACCAACCAATCCCCCTCCTTCGCGTCCACAATTCACACAGTATGGCACTCAACCAGGCCGAGGGGCCCCAATGGAGATTGGTGTGCAGCAGGCTGCACCTACTCCCACGCAAGACACAAGGACTTGTTTCCTTTGTGGAAAATCGGGCCATATTAAGCCTGACTGCCCCTCTAACCCAAAAATCGTTGTCTGTTCTGTCTGCCTCAACAGAGGCAACAATGGGTCTGGGATTACAATTCCGGACAGTATGTTAGCGCACCCCAACCTAACGTCTATTCTCAGGCCCAGGTGGCCATTCATTATCCTGGAAGACCCCTCCCCACTCCACCAGCCTCGGCAGCCGCAGTACCAAATGCTGATCACAGATTGTTTGTCTCGGAAGAAGCCGAGGCATTTTACAGAGATAAATTCGAGGCCGAAGCCAAGCATCACGTGGCAGAGGCTTTAAAAGGCAACAGCACGTGAACGTTGAGGGTGTTCCTGTGCTAGAACAATTTTCTGCTTGTTCAGATTCCGATTTTCCTATTTCCGATCTTTCTTCTGTATTACATACCATTTCTTGTTCCTCCATAAGAGCATCTCAATTGAGCACGGCACCGGAGCAAAAATATAATGTGCTTAATTCTCTTACAAAACAACAAAAAATATCTTCTATTTATAAACCCCTCAAGGTCATGATGCATCATACAACAATGTTGTCATTTAGCGGAGAGTTCTCGCTTGAGACTGTCATACATTGTATGCGGAATGGCCAGTGGGAAGCCTTCCAATTCAAAGCTCTCTTGGATTCTGGAGCTTCCCACACCTTCGTTGATCACGATTATGTTCGCCGTCACGGCATTCCTTTCTATACTTTGGAAAACCCTATAAAAATACATAACGCAGACAGCTCTGAAGGAGCCATTGGACAGATTAGGCACGCGGTCACTTTGATCGTGGAAATTGCTGGACATTTCGAAACAATAGACACTTATATTTCCAAGATCGGTACATATCGCATGATTATCGGGTATGACTGGCTTTACCGCCACAACCCTGTCATTGATTGGACCCTTCAAACTATCTCTTTTCCTCGTTGTACTCAGTATTGTAAAATTATGGGGCTCGGACCCCCGATCCATGGTTGCTCGCCTGCTGTCCTTCGTACTATAGAAGATGGACTAAAAGAACAGGTACTGGAGACCTACCACGAGTTCCTGGACGTGTTTTTGGAAAAAGAATCTGAAGGTATGCCCATTCGGAAGCCTTGGGATCATGCCATAGATCTCAAGCCAGACTTCATTCTGAAGAAGGGTCGAGTGATTCCCCTATCCAATATCGAAATGGACGAAGTTCGCACATTCATAGATAAAGAACTCAAGAAAACCTTCAAAATCTCCACAAACATCACCCGTCTTCTTTATTCCAAAAAAGGATGGTAAAAAGCGTATGGTTATGGATTCCAGATATTTAAACGAAGGAACCATAAAAAACTCTTACCCACTTCCTTTAATTCCACAGCTTATAGATCGGCTCAAGAATGCTGACATGTTTACGGCCCTGGATCTTCGATGGGGTTATAACAATGTTTGGATTAAGGAAGGCAATGAATGGAAGGGCGCATTCGTTACGCCCATAGGCGCCTACGAACCTAGGGTTATGTACTTTGGGATGACCAACTCACCCCCTACTTTCCAGCAGATGATGAACGATATATTTAATGACATGTACGCTGTAGTAATTATCTACATAGATGACTGTATGATATTTATGTCGAAGAAGACCAAGGAGGAGCATGAGGAGGTAGTCAAAGAGGTTCTGCGTCGCTTACGCGATAACGACCTCTATGTAAAACCCTCTAAGTGTTTCTTTTCCAAGGATCAGGTGGACTTTCTCAGTGTTAAAGTCCGGAGGTCCTAAGATCCAGAGTTCAGCGGAGCAAGTCCGGTGCTGTAGGTACCGGAGCTCAGCTGTTGCCAAAGGGCAAGAACAACTATGTATTTACCTGTAGGTACCGGAGCTGTAGTACATTAGTCTCGGAGTGGCTAATGTAAAGTAAGTGACATACCTCAGCTGTTGCCAGAGGGTGAGAACAACTGAGGTGTTTGGGAAAGAAAAGAAGCTATATATACTATGTGGTGGAGGCACACTTGTACCTCAATAACTGTCAGGGAGGTAGTACGAAGGGAAAAGTATGGTAATGATCACAGGAGCCATTGCCGAGTGGTGACTCCATACCGTAAGAAAGGGTGCCGCTCCGGAGTGGGTCATACGTCTATGTGGTCCCTTCGGAGGACCGGACCACCAGAACTCCTTCCGGAGTAAGTAGTATTTTATCACGCAGTATGGTAGTATCTAAAAAGGGGGTGGAAATGCAGGAAAAGAAAGTCTCTGGAGTTATGGATTGGCCGGTTCCTACTTGGCTGAAACAACTCCAAGGTTTCCTCAGACTTTGTAATTATTATAGACATTTTATTTCGGGCTTTGCCAAGGTTGCACACCCCTTGAACGATCTCACCAAGAAAGACATTCTGTTCACATGGGGTCCCAGCCAACAAGCGGCATTCGAAGCCCTCAAAAAGAAGTTTACCACGGCCCCACTTCTCGCTTATCCAAATTGCGATCAGGAGGTCTGGGTAGAAACAGATGCCTCGGATATTGCAACGGGAGCAGTGCTCTCCACTTTGTGCAATGACGGTAACTGGAGGCCTATTGCCTTCATCTCTCATTCGTTCAATAGCGCTGAGTGCAACTATCCTATTTACGATAAGGAATTGTTAGCAGTGATTCGGGCACTGGAAGAGTGGTGCCACTATCTTATTGGTCGCGACCGATTCAAAATCTGGGCCGATCACAAGAATCTGGAGTATTGGAAGAAGCTGCAGACTCTTAGCGGCTGGCAAGCCCGGTGGCATGTGGTTTTACAGGAATTTAATTATGTTTTCGTCTATAAGCCTGGTGCTTCTAATGGTCAGGCTGATGCACTCTTTCGTCGCCTGGACCATGGGGAGGCTGTGCAGGATCATAACGCCAATATCATGGTCTTGCCTCCTTCTGTTTTTATTAATTCGGTTGCGTTATCTTTGAACTTCTATGCGGAATTGGAATCTGAGTCTGCCTCCATGGGGGTGGACGCGGTGAACGATTTCCTTTTTGATTCCACTATGAACATTTTCAAAAATAACAAAAACAAAGTTTTCGTTCCACCTTCTCTTCATACTTGTCTTCTCACTTTATGTCATGACTCTCCCATTGCTGGTCACGGTGGTCATGCCAAGACCATTCATACTCTTACATGCTATTTCTCATGGTCTGGTGTCACCAAAGACGTTAAATTATATGTAGACAGCTGCCAAATGTATGCCCTTATAAAGGGTAAGCAAAAGACACTGGCAGGAAAAATTATGCCCCTTCCTGCTGCAAAGCACCCATGGGAGGATCTTTCAGTAGATTTTATTATGGGTTTACCCAAATCATGCTCTTTTATGGCTATTTGTGTCATTGTTGATCACTTCTCCAAAGAAGTGGTCTTTATTCCTACTATGGACACTTGTTCTTCCACAGATTTAGCCGCACTTTTCAGGAATCATGTTTGGTGTATACATGGACTCCCGTCTTCACTCATTTCAGATCATGGACCCCAGTTTGTGTCTGCATTCACCCAGGAGCTCTGCAAACTCCTTGGAATCCATCAGAAAATCTCTACTGCATATCACCCTCAAACTGATGGACAAACAGAGCGCATTAATTGAGACTTAGAGCAATATCTCTGCACTTACGTAGGAAAGAAGCAGCATGACTGGGCGGATTGGTTAAAAATGGCCCAATTCTCCCACAACAATACCGTTACCACTGCCACCGGTGATATCCCATTCAACGTTACTTGTAATTACGCCCCTCGCATGGGCTTTGAAGGGAAACTGGTTGGCTTTGCAGGAGAAATAGGTTGTTCCCACAAGGAGAGAGAAGTGGCATTAGAAGAGTCACATGATAGAATGGTCGCCACTTCAGAGAAAAGACAATCAGAAGCCCTGGAATATTCTGTTGGTCAGCAGGTCTGGCTATCTACTGATAAATTAAACCTCCCATATACAGCGGAAAAACTCACACAAAAATGAATTGGACCCTACGTCATTTCCATGGTCCTTCCTAACGCCATTACATTGAAACTTCCTCGCATCGTGCAAATTCATCCCATGGTTAATATCTCTTGTGTTAAGCCTTATCAGGAAACTTTACCTGGACAGCCCAAAGTCCGTCCTGATGTGATTGAGGTAGATCAAGAAGGGGAAGAACAGTTTGAGGTTGAGTTTATTGCTGCTTCTCGTCTCAAGAACAGGAAATTGGAATACTTGGTACATTGGAGAGGATATGACGAAACTGATCATACCTGGGAGTCGGCCGATATTATCAATACTGCCCCATTGGCAGTTGCCGATTTCCACTGGAAAAATGCATCCGCTCCCCACAAACTCTGTGGCCTTACCGCTTCCTCGTTCACTTCTCTCTTTTCTCCTTTCGAGAACTTCACAGAAACCGTTCCTTCCACAACTTGCCTTGAATTTGAGTCCTAAAAAGGGGGTAGTGTTACAGTGGCTCAAAAAACTGTCTGCATGTTTGGTCATTTTTCACTAAATGTGTTATTCCCCA
>QFEM01005977.1:0-10679 GCA_003316205.1 Boletus bicolor
CGCTTTGTTGACTGTTGCAGAATTTTCATGAGCGGGCCATGCAGCGCATGAAGATGGAAGTGGTTGACCTCAAAAAGACCTTTAGTGCAAAGGAGGAGAGCTCTAGTGCGTTTATTAGCACCCTGACTCGTGCGGCGTTGACATCCATGTCCATTAGACAGTAAAATCGCGCATCTTCAGCAAACCATTCGGCAACTCCGTGACAGGTTCGTCGACTCCCAACGCACAGCCAGTCAGAAGGAGGACGGCCTCAACGAAACTATAGAGTCCCTTCGTGAGTACATCCATCGACCCTGACTCGCGTCTCGTTGATATCTGCATCCGTTAGACAACGAAAACGCGCGTCTCGAACAAACGGTCCAACAACTCCGCACACAGCATACCAACTCCCAGCACAGAGCGGACAGCCTCTCCCGGATCCTGGGTGTGCATGAGCAGAAACATCAGTGCGAGACCCTGTATGCCGAGGGTCGCATAATGGATGCTGCACTCTCTCTCCTCAAGATCATCAACACCCTAAGCGAGGAGGTCAAAACCAACAATCTGTTAATGGACTGGTTTGCTAGTGAGTCTCCGTATCGCGGGTTAAGACAAAGTATTCAATTCCCACCACTAGAGTTTACGGACCGATGCGTATCCACGCTCGAAATAACTGGTGATGAGGCATTGAACTCCGGGAGACACGACGAAGCGGTCGCAACCTACTCTACTGCATTGTTACTCAGTCCCTCGACCCCGAACACCTTGCTAAACAAGTGGGTGAGCGCGGTGTTGATTCGTGGCTCAGCGAGTGAAGCATTGAGTGCCGCTACCAAGGTATGCTTAACGTGATAATTTCAATCTCGATACCAACTCTCTTTTCGGCTCAGTTCAAGTTTCCGCGGTGGGAAATTCATCAGGCGATCTGCGACGTCCTCGAAGGAGACGGTTGTCTTACAGAGGCAGTAGAGTGTTTCCGACAGATGCAAAGCGAGCTAGAAGAGGACACGAACATCTGCGACGAGCGAGTGCAATGGGAACTCGGTGAGTGGTCGCATGAGCAGTACGGCGAAAGATTGACTCAGCATCCTACAAAGTTTTTCAACGGCGATGCACAGAGAGGCTAGAGAAACTCGGTGACGCTGCGATGGATTCTCGGAGCTACAATGAGGCCATTGAACACTTCTCGACCATACTGTCGCTCAACCCAGTGGACCGAATGGACATCCTCATCAAGCGGAGCAAAGCACGAGTGTCAGTGAAATTGTGGGACGATGCGCTGAGTGATGCCGACGAGGTATCGTCTACATCTCACGTAGTTTATACAGTATTCAATAACAGAGTGCGCAGGTTATCCAACTCGACCCATCATCTCATCTCGGCTATGAGCGGAGGCATGCGGCATTACACGGGGCAAGACGCCATGCCGAGGCGGTCGAAGCATTCCACGCGATGCTTTCAAAACTGGACCAGTCTCCTGATGAACGTGTTCGCGGTGAGGCATTTCCTCGAGATTTCTCGGATCACCATGTGTTAATAGACATCGATGATAGCACTTCGTTGCCAGTATATCGACGCCACACCTACGATTGGACACATCGTCGAGCAGACCATTCGCCATATGCCACGGGTACTCATCGACACTGCCACTGGTCGTCTATACGAGAAGAAACAGCAAGCAGAAGCGTTCGAGGCACTCCCAATTTACAACGAACTTGTATCTTCGATGACGACAGAGCTAGACTCTGCACATATTCGGAGAGTGGTGAAGAAGTTCTACCGATATGTGATGTTCTCGCACAGGTGGCAACCCAATGAACCCACATTCCAGCTGGTCCAGAATACCTCCATTTACGGGCTACCGGTATCTCCCGCGAACAACAAGCTGCAAAGGTTCTGCGAGCTCGTGCGATCACTTCGCTTCCAGTGGGCGTGGAGCGACACATGCTGTGTGAACCAACTCGACAAGGTGGTGCAGCAAGAATCGTTGGTTGCCATGTTCAGGTGGTATCGTGGCTCGTCCCTCACCGTCGTCCACCTTCTCGGTGTGTTCTCGCAGACGCAGCAGTTTGGTTGTCTCTGGAGGAGCATCTGGAACACTCGTGGGTGGACATACCAAGAATACGTTGCTTCGGAGATCGTCCAGTTTTATACCGAGGACTGGAAGCCATACCTTGGCTTGGACACCTTCAACCACAAAACATCCCCTGCAATCCTTTCGGAGATGGAACATGCAATGAAGCTCGCCACGCAGGAGTTGGCCACCCTTCGTCCAGGTTTAGACAGGGTGCGGGAGAAGCTTTATTTAGCTTCGACGCGCGAAACGACACGCGAGGAAGATATCGCATACTCGCTGTTCGGGATATTCAATGTTGCGATCCCTGTGATTTATGGGGAGGGCAATCAGGCAGTCGGTCGACTCCTAGAGCATGTACTGACTGGATCCGGGGACGTCACCATTCTCGCTTGGATTGGGACCTCTAGCAGTTACAATAGCTGCCTCCCCGCGGACCTCACTGTTTACAGCCAAATCGTCCCGCCACACGTTCCACAAGTCATCGAGACAGTCGAAATGGACCACATGGTAATGGAGCTGCGTTCATCCTCTCCCGACCTCTCCCTCGCTGCGAGGCTATACAATCGGCTTCATGGGCTTCCTTCACCATCCCTTGCCGCCAGTCGACTGAACATTACTGGCATTGTTTTCCCACTCACCAACCTTGTCTCTGTATCAGGAGGGAGCTCCGAGTCTAGTGCCAATGTGTATCAGATGTCGGCATCGGGACTGGGAGATGTAGAGATTCAGACGACGGACAGATTGGAGACGCAGAATCTCGTTTTGATATTTCCATGGATTAGCCCCCTCCTTGACCAGGAGTTCTCGCACGGTGCGACAGAGCTCGATGATACCACGCGTGGACTGCGACTCGTCGTTCGGCTGAGGCAACCGTTCGGTGCGCTGTTACTTGCGCCACTATCACGCGTGCAATACCGGCGAGTTGCGACAGATAGTTTGATCATGGTTCGAGTTCGCGAGGAGACATCGTTGACATCGTTGATAGATGGCATCCGTACGATTTACATACAGTAACTAGATTACGACGACTCATGCCCAATGATTTTCACGCCGCCTTAGTGATGTTCGAGTAGTTACCTTCGTAGTTTGATGATCATTCTGCGGGGCCCTCTCCAACACGACACCGACGTCAATGGAATCAGGTTCTCCCCTGGTGGCGAGCGCATCGCCGCCACCTCTGGTAGCTCGATCTGCATCTTTGACAATCGCAACGGGGACGAGCTGATCAACATGTTTCCCGCGTGGATGTGTGTCGCTCGGATACAGAAGATGATTCACATTAATCTAGGTGACTCGATCCAATACATGTAGATGCCATGCTGAATCGCACGTATGTGGACAAGTTCGTGTCCCCTTGCAGCACCACTGGTAGTACAAGTCTTGATAATCTCATCCACGATTGAGCTCACTAGGATATTCACTCTACGCCACGGGGCAGATGTATACGTTGATTCGAGTTGTTGCAAACTTCCCGAAGCTTGACAAGACAAAGGTTTGCCACGTTAGGATGTCTCGCCTCAATGCTTCTTACGGATCCACGTACTATCAAAGTACGAGCGTTCAAGACCCGAAGTGATTACCCTTCGTGGACAGGGACTCCCCTTCGTATGATCAGAATGACTGTCCTCTGATCTCGAAGTCTAGGTCTGGTTTGGGGGGGGGACTAAGGACTTGCCGACGAGTACATTGATGCGGCCATCCACATCAATGAGCTCCTCACGCTGTCCCTCTCTGGTGACGATCCTGATGACGAGTACCCTCGTTGGACTCAGCTTTTGGCGCCATCTACTGATATGAACCATCGGCAGCGCATTCGAGAAGAAAGCCTGGCCGTCCTCGATGTCACTACAAAGTAGGTGACGCGGGGATGTACAAATGGACTCTATACGGATCACCGCATTCTCAGCATGCCTCCTGTCTGTCGTTGCATGTCACGCGCTGTGAAACTCACTCCAGACGGCCTTGCAAAAGAGATGGATACTCGCTGTGCTTGGCGCTGCGCTTTTTGTACGACTTATCTGTTGCAATGTTTCTGATTTGGTAGGTCGATGACCATGATTGGAAGTGCCGTGCACCTCACTCCGAAGGCCCAACTCGATCAGCTAGATCTCCTTGCAGGGTCCATTGCGGCTGGTGCCCACTATATCAGCAGGCTCAGGGACTCGTTGACTGCCCGCTTATGCTCGAAGACATACTCGACCAGGTATCAGAACGATGGAAACAATCATGCGCGGTCGTCTACTTGCGGTATTCTATTGTCGCCTGGCATACACGTATCTTCTTATCATTCATCCATCAGTTCACACAGCTATAATCATCTCTGGGCGCTTGCTCTCATCCGGCACTGCCGCCATTCTGGTGGTGACCTCCGAGCTACGCACTGGTCTTTGTCGACGACATCCTCACCGATTATGATACACAGTTGTCGGCTTCGAAGAGCGAAAGAATAAGGTGTTTCGGTTTACGCGTGGTGCGCAAAATTGCTTTGCATGGACGTTTCCATATGCTCAATATGGATTGCAGGCGCCTCGTGTCCTAGGCTCTTACTCGGATCCCAGCCAGGTGGCCTCATTGCGATGCTAGCACGCTGCCCACTTATCGGCGAATCCTTCCCTCGTTGCCAAGGACAGCCTGCGATCGTTCGTGACATCTCGACTGCAGGGCTCGGTTCAAGACGAGCGTACAATCCGCATTAGACCCACTCGCGAGTCGCGAAATACACCGCACAAAATACGTGTGCATTTCAAGACCCTCCCAAACAGGGAGCGTTCGTGCTCCAGCTGAATTTCTACAAGATATCCGAACTCGAACCACTTCACATTCCTATTCATATGTATGGCCATTTCTGGAATCGCTCACGCCCGACTGCTATAGACGTTGGATAGGTGGACAGTCTAGACGCGGTGAACCGCGAACTTGTCGTTGGGCGTCGGAAGACTTTGTGTCTAAGCGCAACCATTCGAGCGCAGAGAGAAACGTATGTACGTCTGAGATGTATCATATGCATCTACATGGGAGCCACAGAGATTCCTCTCTCAAGTGCTGTACTGAGCTTTTCGGAGGCAAGTCCTACCAACGCGGTGTGCAGGACAGTGTGATCGGGTGCATGTCACATTCTCATACATTTCCCTCCAAAGCAGTCTGGAATTGTCGTCTTTTTACATTCCGACGATCAGGCAAGATCAACCACCCGGGTTTATGAATTCTCGTTGTACCTTGATACGTACACTGACGTCCAGGGCTAGCTCCAGCCAGCAGACATTTATGCAAGGTGTAACCCGTATGGCTCCCAATTGCTGATGCACGTCCTCTTACTCGCGCTACAGAACACATTCTATGCCCTGCAAGCGGCAGAAACGGCCCACAACAGCGGGTGACCTCACCCTCTCGATCAAGACGTTCCCCACGGTGACGGCTGTTCAGAGTGCTCGATTCGACTCTGACTGTTTTTTTGGAGGAAAATTCTTGCAACAGCTCCACGAATTACGACCCCTCAAAGTTGGAGGATTTACTCCAGTACGCACCGTCTTCCAGGGTAGACATGTGGATCAAGATTTGCACCAGGTACATGCACCCGACTTGCGGGAGTTGGAAATGCATACCGACGTTACCAGGCATCGAAACGGGCTACATGATCCGGGGGGGATATGATCATAGAGGTCGGTCTGGGAGGCGTGAAGACACAACGTTGCGCGAGTTGCGGGGTGTCATGTGTAGGTGAGGCATGCATGACTCTCCTTCAGATTATCGATATCTTACAACTATCCCCAAGCATCTCCATGCAAGGCCACAATGCTCTAATTCTCTTGCTCTCTCTCCCTCCCCTTTTTTCCAATTGTTGTACCTCCACTATAGAGTCGTGTCGCGGGTCTTGGGAAATGTTCCACCAACCTAGGTGTTGTGAATACTCCAGTAGGGTAGTTGATCGAGTAGTCCAGGTTTTCTAAGCGTTCTGTTCTCGAATTGTCGTGTGCGATGATCAGAGAGGATAGGATAGATTGTGAAAGTGCCTCCCTGTCATCGGGATCGTCACCGGAGAAGGACACTGTAGTCTGTGAGAAGTTCATCGATGCGGATGGGCCTGTGGCCCGTCCAAAGTCACAGCTAGAACGAGTGGAACACATCAGTGTATTCGATTACCTACTAACGAGTCCCTACTCATGTTGTGGGGCAATTATGTCGCGCACAGGAAGAACGCGACATCCTGATACATACCCCAGCCTAGAACGTCTTAGAGTCCATTGAGTAAATATTCAGCGGACTCCATCATAGATGGGCTTGCAAGTGATACTAATAGTCACGATTCATGAGGGTATCTACATGCATAGCATTAAATCACCTGGATCAATGTGTCCCATCGTGTGTACCTGAGCGAAAACACATCCACGCGGGAAACGCGATCGAAAGGATAGCCCTGCCCGACTCTTGCTGATGCTGATCCACCGTGAGTGTAAGAATATAAGGTTAAAGAAAGTACGCGCACCGTCAAATGCACCCTCGCGGCGGAGGGCTGAGTCGCCTCGCTCACCTGTTGTGCCTAATAGGAAATGAGCTGTCGTGGCGGGGTCTACCATCGCAAGAGAAAAGACACACGGTGCCCACTTCCTTTGGATTTGCAGCACCTTGCTCGCCGCGCGAGGTTTTCTTGTTCAGATGCTTGGGAACGGCAGGCTTGGCAGGCGATTTATGCTGTGACGTGTGATGAGTGACTGAGAACAAACTCGAGGAAGAACAAACCTGTCGTCTTACAACGGGTTTCGCGACTGCTCGCTAAGATGATATGTTAGACATGCAGCATCCGACCGTCTGCCTAGAAAGAGCACTCACTCGCACACGCTGAGCTGCAGCAATCCTCGAGGGTCCCTCGTTTGCGACCTCGATTCTTGTTGGTGACTGGGGACGAGATTGGCGATCGGCAGGCCGGCGCGAGTGTCTGGAAACCAATTGGGGCTCATGCATAGCTGGGTCCTTGCCATTTTTCCTTATCTTCGTTGGTAGCCACCGTTTGAGTATCGAAATACCGTGAGATAACTTAAGAGTATCACGATTTTCTGCTGGACGTGCTTCTGGGGAGGAAGCCATGGGTGGTGCATCTGACGACCGTGGTGCGGCATGGGACACGCAAAGCGGCGGTGCCTCGACCTCGCGGGGATGGGCGGATGATACCGAGGACGGTGGCTGCAGCAGTGTAAACACGGAAGGAGGAGGGGATTGTAATGATCACCAACCTCGTCGTAATCAAATTGAGGACCGGGTGTGCTCGACGGCACTTCGACCTATGCTACTGTGAGAACTCGGTTCGAGGGGGGAAACGAACGAAGAGATACCTCGAGGAGATCACCGTCATCGCCTTCTTCGCTGCGGCTCTCGTCCTCGAGTGGAGTGGAATTCCGGTCCTGCTGGTGTGCGTACACAATGGAGTCAGCGCAACTCGTTTTTTGTGACGAAGTGGCAAAGTCCTACAGGAGTGGAGTCGGGTGGTTTGTCATCATCGCCACCCGAGGCCAAAGGTTGCTCGTCTTGTTGCTCCTTGCGAGTAGATACCTAATAACGTAGTGTATCAGGGTGGGAGACGGCTCATCCGACATGGCAACATCGCGAATGGAAAACAAAAGCTTACATGAAAGGGACCATAAAGGTCTGGGAGAATATCGCTGAGGTTATGTATGGTGATTTTCCCTTGACGTCGTCCAGTTGCAAGATAGCTGTTATCTGAGGAAAGAGCGATTGAGTATGGACTTTCGCTATCCTCGATCACAGGGCCAATCTGTGTGAGTGTCGAGGTCTCCAGGAACGAGACGGAACGGTCTGCGACGGCAGCGATGAATTTGCCGTTGGTGGCTAGAGCGATAGAGTGCACTCTGTCGTCATTCGGAATCCGCGCTTCGGCGATCTGGGACCCAACGGATACATTGAAGGACTTGATACCTTTGTCCTTCAATGCGGCAAAAATTTGCTGACTGTCGTTTGACCACGCAAATGAAGTGTTTGGCCATATCGAGGTTGTGTCCGTCTTGATGATAATGAGTTCATTCCCGTTGTGACTGTCAAAGACGCGGATCGGGCCACCAACGACGGCGGTTGCGATGTGGTCGCCATTCGGGGAGAACCTGATCCCAGTAATATAATCATCATGTTGGAGTGGGCCAACAAGTCTCTTCCCTGTGGTGATGTTCCAAATGCTCGCCTTGTTGTCACCGTATGCAGTCCCGGTAGCGAACCTGGTCGAATCGGGGGAGACGTCAACCGCATGCACCTCAAATTTTCTCTCCACATTGATGGCCTTTTTTCGGATCTCTCCATCCCATACGCTTGCCCCCTTTGTCGTCCCACACACTACCCACTTGCCATTCCTCGACACAGTGATGGCACGCAATTCCATCTCTGTTTGCTTTCCAGCCTCTTCACCGTCTTCAAGTCGCCATCGTTGAATACCATTGCTATTCCCTCCAAAGAGATGCGTTCCATGAGGGTGGAACGCGACTGCCCACGCCCCATCAGAGCGACCGGTGTCAAGTACTACTGTTGGGTCTTATTGAATTGTCAGCATTGCACAATCACTCCTCAGAACTGCTACGCACTGGTGTTTGTCGACGACATCCTCACCAATGGTACACAGTCGTCGGCTTCCAAGAGTGAAAAAAAAAGGTGGTGTTTCGGGTTGCTCGTGGTGCGCAAAGTTGGCTCGCAAACACGTCTCCTTGTGCTCAATATGGGTCGCAGTTGTGCCTCGTGTCCTTGGCGCTCATTCTTACTCGGTTCCTAGCCGGGGACTCATTGCGACACCCAAGCAACTTGAAGGTCCGCCATTGCTCGTCACATCTCAGCTGCAGGACTCGGTTCGCGACGAGCGTACAATCCGCACTAGACCTGCTCACGACATACTGTGCAGAAAACACGTGTGCATTCCAGCCAGGGTGCTCCCGAACAGAGAGCACTCGTACTCCAGATTCATTTTCACAAGATGGGAAACGAATGTATGCACCACCCTAACTCGAACTACGTCACATTCCTATCCATATGTATGAACGTTTCTGCATCAGCTCGCGCTCGCTGCTATAGATGTTGCACAGGTAGGCATCGCAGAGGTACGTATGTGTATTTCCAGGTTCAAATGGTTACGTTCTCACATATGCCTCGTTGACGCCAGCAAAGTCTTTGGATCCCCAAAGACGTGTTTATCGCGCATAGACTGTATCACAAGCATCCACATGCAAGCCGCAGAAACGCCAGGGCTCAAGTACTATACTGAGTTGCTGAGAGCGGATTCTACCCGTGCGGTATGCAGGCCAGTATCATTGCGTGCACGTCACACTCTCATATTTTTTTCCCTTCCAGGCAATGTGGAAGCGCCGTATTCCGGTATCCTTATGCACAGGCAAGATGGACAATCTGGTTCACGAATTCTCGCAATTGCCAAGACACCTTCTACGCCAACGTCCAAGGCAGGCTCCAGTCAGCAGACATTTACGCAACGTGTAACCAGTACGGCTCTACCCCTCATGCCGATCAACACTAACGGGTTGGCTAGACACGAACACTCCTTGCAATCGCTGATACACGTCCTCTTGCGTGCACCACAGAGGTAGCCTCGTGCTCTCGATGTTTCTCACAGTGGCCGATATGATTACGGAGGCAGCTGTTCAGAGTGCTCGCTTCGACTCTGGCTAATTTTTATCAACATTTTTGGGAAAAAAAGTGCCGCAATATCTCCACAAACTACGACGCCTCAAAATTGGAGCGTTGACTGCGGTATACTCCCTCGTTCATCGAGGAATCAAGGCGAGCATGTGGATCAGGGTTCACATGCGCAGGAGGAGCTGGGAATCCATATCAACCATCGGCGGGTATCGAATCAGGTCACAGACCCTGGGCGCATGTCATTGTAGAGGCCGATCTGAACGACCTAAGATCATGGGGTTATGCGAGTCGGTTGTGGGGTGTCATATGTACGTGGTGGAGGCATGGGTGAAATGCCCGTTCAGATTATCGATATTTTATATCCATCACTAACTTTGCCTTCATGCGACGCTACATCGATCTAATTTACTTGCTCTCCCTTCCCCCTTTTTCAATTGTCGCACACGTCGATATTTGGACCGCACCCTCTACGTCCTCGACGCCTCCTGGATATCAAATCTCATGCGCAACCTCCATGTTTCACTTGGTCAATATCCGATCTTCCTGACCGACCCGCCATATTGATCTCGACGCCACCCTCCCCACCCACGCCAAGGACCCCGCCCACCCAATCGACGCTCACGATCCTTTCGGGGAACCGTCCCGTACTTCGATGCTTGCGACGGTGCTCTTGAGGCTTCGTAGAGACGGGCGATCCCGTCGAGGCACCTGTCAGGACTCGATGTGCACTCAGGGTTGGCCTTTAGGGACAAGGCGGTGCGGCACTAAGATAGACGAGACAGGATGTGGCCGAGTGCATGAGCGTTCCGGCTATATCCACGAACGAAGAGAAGAATACGGTCGTAGGGGCTTTGCATTCCCTCGCCCGTGGTCAGCCTCGCTGGCGATCTTGGGCCGTTTTTTTGCCATCGAGAAAGGAGGTCAGATCGGATGTGGATGCGGCTTGGTCTTGGGCGGGGATGGCGGTGTCCCAGAAGCAGTT
>QFEM01006024.1:0-11185 GCA_003316205.1 Boletus bicolor
GTTATTGGGGAATAACACATTTAGTGAAAAATGACCAAATATGCGGACAGTTTTTTGAGCCACTGTATACACCACCGGCAATAAATGCACAGGGTGCCCTTCAAACTCAACAATGACTGTGCCTTCACCTAATATTGGTGCCTTGCCATTCGCAGTTTGTGAGAAACATGGCTGTTTATACATATTTGGCGTATTCGATAAAGTCCTGTAGATTAAAAGTAAAATGAGCTGAAGCCCCTGAATCGAGTAGCTAAGTGTCAGGAGGTAGACCGTGATGGTCATGTTTGCGCTCTTTGCCTTTGCTGGAGGACTTATTGCAATCATCGCACCGTGCGGAAGGGTAACAAGGTAGTATATTTCGTTCACTACCTACTCCAGACGAACAAGTATACAACATGTTTTTCTGTGGCGAAGAAAATCGCACATCAGTGTCTGAGTTGGTTGGGTGAGTATGAACTGACCATTGTTCAAAAGAGAACCCGAAGTCTCCCGCATTTCCCAGGTACTCGTCATAGTACTCATCCCTGAGAGACACTGTGTCTTCATTGTCGATGTCCATCCAGGCCTTTTGAGCGCTGTTGGAGAGATTGTCAAGGCATTCTTCAAGAGGGATCTTGCTTGGTCTGATGAGGGATGGATGGGTGATGAATTGATCGAGCTGTTTGAAGCCCAATTCGCTGTAGTTAGAAACTCCCATACGAGTAGCCAGATCGTCATGGAAGAATGGAGAAATGCTACGTTCCCAAGGAGGGGTGATGGAGGTGCTGACGATTGAATCATTGCTTGTGGAAGTAGCGATGTCAGGTGCTGATGTAGTCTGCTGGGATACAGGGGCAAGGAGATGGCGATTGGCCACCGGGTCCAGAGTACGAACTGTTTCGCATGTGGGCATCATGCCCAAGCGGTGTGCCAGAGATATTGTGTTCTGCATGTGCGGAAACACAGGAGGACCATATGACGTCGCACCAGGAGTGTGGGTGAGTTGGCGAGGATTGACAGTGGTGGAGTAGGTAGGTTCGCCAGCAGGGGAGAGGATGTTGGCGGCGGAGAAGACGAAAGAGGCAGTGGCAGATTCATCTGCAAGATGGGCTTCCTTGCATTGTTTCTGCTTGTCTTGACCAGCCTGAGAGCGCTTTCCACGCTTCTTCTTGTTCTTCCCTTGCTGGGTGTTCCCTTGTCCTTGCGACTGCTGTTGTTGCGAGCCACCCTGCTGCTGCTGTGAAAACTGGGGATCTCCCCCTTTCCGCTTTACAGCGGAAACCTTGTGTGCTTGGGCGCCAGCAGCAGGCTGTCCATGTTGAGAGGAATGTTGTTGCCAAGCAGCGACAATGAGCTTCTCCAGCTCCATCAGAGAGGTGGGCTGCATCTCCTTTCCTTTTCCTTTTCCCATGGCGGTATCTCCCAATGACACTTGATTCATCAAAGTCAAAAGAATGTCCACATAATGTGGAATTTTGGAGAGAACCAGCATCAGTTGTATCTTCTGGTCGATAGGGTATTTCAACTTGTCAAGTCATGCAAACTGGGTGCAGATCTTTGAGAAGGTGGGAGCGGGATGGGAGTTTTCTGGGATGGTGAGGTTGAGGAGGGTGTGGAATTCTGCGAAAGCAGAGGCAATGGAGGGCATGGCGAAGTCGGCTTCAAGCCAATCATAGATCTGCTTTGAGTTCAGCTTGTTAGGATATCTTGATGCGATGTGATGCTCCATTTTAAGACGAATAAAGCCGGTGGCTTTGTCATCCTTTTTGTTCCAGGCCTTGATGGCACTGGAGTTGTCAACCACGATATTGACACCTTCCTTATCTCAAACATGATTGGGGCATTTAGTTCAGAAGATGGTCCATACACCTTGAGAACGAAGAAAGGTGTCCATGTCGATGTGCCAGTGTTGGTAGTTGGTGCCATTGAGATGAGGGAGGTCTTTGAATGTGTTGGACATGGTAAGAGTAGAGATTCTGGGATGCAAAGACGTCAGTACTGTACCATATTCAATAAGAAAATGGGGGCGAAGTAAATCGCTCTTTCCTGAACGCTTTCAGAGCCCTGTCACCGAAATGACATAGTCTCCCCCTGGAATATCCAGGTGACATTTTTACACCTGAGAGTGCATAAAGTGCATCAGAGGCGGTCCAGCATAAAAACGCATAGATGTGTCTACATTCAAACCTACTCAGCATAAAAATGCACAGAGTATTTTAAGCATTGAGTCAAGTGTAAAAATGCGTCAACTCATAAGGCATGGTCGCTGTGCATAAAGTACAGGTGGGGCTTATAACCTGTTGAAGCGGGGCATGTAATGGCAGAGCCATGCACTGGATAACATACCTGAAGTGCCTGGCTTAATGAAGTGGGCGCTGGTTTGAGATTAAGATCAATTGTAACTCAGCACAGCTGAGTTTTTATCTAAATACAATGAG
Organism: Boletus bicolor; assembly: GCA_003316205.1. NCBI lineage: Eukaryota > Fungi > Basidiomycota > Agaricomycetes > Boletales > Boletaceae > Boletus > Boletus bicolor. Next base: position 2,418 of record QFEM01006024.1, read on the forward strand.
TGTGTGAACTATTATACATCTTGGATTAAACTTACCTTGAGATGCTTGCAGAGCTCTTCAAGCTCCAGGGTGTGTTGTTGAGCCTGTACTTGCTAGAGCTTCTCCAGCTATTGGTAGAATTCATTATGTGCCTAATGATTGTCAGCAAATGTGCCATGTGATTGCAAAGGTATTACTTGAAGTTCTTGGTGAAGGGCCGCTGTTTCCCACTCCTTCTGTTGTAGCATTGCTTGAATAGCAGATATCTCCTGTTGGTGTGTCTTCAGTACCTCCTGGTTGTATGCTTTGTATTGTTGGTCAAGATATGACTGTTGTGTGTCAGCGTAGCTCAACATGAATATGCAAACCAAAGACTCACATGCCCCTGTTGTCGTAACTTTCCCTGGAGTCAGTTGATCTCTTCTTCTTTTGCATGTAAGTCTTGATGTAGCAACATTGAGAAATCAACTTCCTCGAAACGACACTTGACAATCGAGGAAACCTTTGCAATGAGAATATTAGAGAACTAAACCCCATGAATCAGGGTAGGCTATAGTGCTCACCTCATGCTCTTCCATTTCATTGTCTGTTCTTCTTCGGGCACCATGTGACAAAATCTCTTCCTCGGCATCCATTGTAACATCAGAGGGGGTATGCGCTCAGAGATTGACCTTTATATCTTCTGTACATGGTGGGGAGCTGTCGGGAGGTGACTTGGGGTTAGTGATGCTAGTGATGTTACCACCAGTGGAAGCATCAAGGGAGGTTGATCTGTTGTCATCCTCAAGGAATGGGCCATCTTGAATAGTTTGAATTTCAATGGAGACTGGTCTGTCATCGTCCTCAAAGAGGGATTCATCTTGGATGGTCTGAACATCCTCTGGAGCTTGTGCAGTCTGCTCAGACTCATCAGATGAAGCACTGGAAGCGTTGTCGGATAGTGTGCCTGGGATGGTAAACCTTGGCATGGGCATCGAATGGCTGACAATGACAGAGCTAAAGGCACTGATTTATGTGATGGAGAAACTAATTGTTGCAAAAAATGGACTGAGATAACGCCCTCCAAGTTGATCACTGCTTGTTCTTTGTTTGTCACAGCCTCACAGGTTCAGACTGTAGCGAAATTAATATTTTTTTTGTTTGTGGTCCAGACTGTTGGTACAATGAGCCAAGAGCTTTTTGTAGTGATCTGATTAGTAGTAGCATATGGGGCAAAGTAGATACCTTTCCCTGCAATTGCTTCCGGTGACATTCTGATTGATCACCCATTACAACGGCGATGGAACTTTGTGGCTTGTCATCCTATAATGTTATTGTCAATGTCACTGACTTATTGTGTTAATTATGTTTACCAATATGGATTAGAGTATGGTGCTGGTTGAAACAATGGGATATATCAGATGGCTTGGAGATGGCTTAGAAATGCTACATCACCCACACATTTTATTCCTCCTACAACTGGTGCTGGACACCGCCTAGTTGATTGTTGATTCTACTTACACAATAGTTCAAAGCACTGTCTGCAATGGTGAACACCCGGGTCTACATTCTCCCATCTGCCTCGGTGAGAATCATTTAATTTCACAGGAGCACTGACGACTCACCTAGTTCAATAGACAACAGAGCTTAGCCTCAGATGCAGGCTCTACTCGTCCTCATAGACAAGACCACGTGAGGTTACGGTACCTACACATTGTGCAAACTTGTCACAGACAGCTATGTGATTCCCTGTTGCAGAGAGTCTATTTCAAGACTTCCTAGTTCAGCCTTACATCCATAACTGTAAGGTCACCATTCTTGAGGGGCAACACATTCATCAGTTCCATGTTTTCTTCAAATGCCACTCCTATCTTCCTTTGAATCTGTTGTTAACTGACGGAGTTGAAGCAGGGCATGTAATGGCAGAGCCATGCACTGGATGACATACCTAGAGTGCCTGGCTTAATGAAGTGGGCGCTGGTTCAAGATGAAGATTGATTGTAACTCAGCACAGCTGAGTTTGTATCTAAATACAATGAGCGTGTGAACTATTATACATATAGAGTATTACTATGTTTAACACTCCCCCTTGTCTGATATACTGTAGTAAATCTAGACATATGGTAAATATTCAATTGCTCAATTGATAGGAAAGGTGAGATTCCGAAATTCCAAACCTAATTGTGATCTAAATTTCTCGAATTTGACATATCCAAGGTTCTTGGTGAACATATCTGCAGGGTTGTCATCCCCGGGGATATAAAATAGACTGACCTGTTTGAAGGTCATCACAGCATCATGAACAAAGTGATACGTAATCATGATGTGTTTGGATTGTTTTTTGGTGACTGGATTCTCAGCTATGAATAGCGATCCTTGATTGTCACCACAGATGGGAATGGGTTTAAGGTTATACCCGATTTCCTCGAACATCTGTTTTATCCATATGGCTTGGCAAGAACAATCACTCAAAGCCATATATTCTACTTCAGTAGAAGACAGAGCAGTGGTTTTTTGTAAGTGTGAGTTCCACAAAAACACTCCATTCACTAATTTCAGGTAGTAACCTGTTTGTGAGTGACTGGTAATTTTATCTTGACCCCAGTCAGAGTCAATGCAGGCAATAATGCCTTTGCCAGAGTCACCATCATAAACTAGTGAGTAATCACTAGTGCCAACTAAATAGTGGCAAATATACAGAGCTTTCTCGAGATGCTCCTGGGATGGGTTGGCAGATTGATGGGCGAGTTGTGTTACGGCATATAAGATATCAGACCATGTGCTGATCATAAGATATAACAATGATCCAATTACAGTTTGAAACTGAATACAAAGTTCTGGGTTCACTGGACCATCATTCTTCACTGGGTAATATGCCTGTGGTAAAGGTGTGTGTACTGGCTTTGTGTTGATCATTCCGCAGTGTTCCAACACTTTGTTGAGATAATTCCACTGGTCAATTATAATGCAGTGACCTTCTCGACAGATGTTCATTCAGAGGAATTCAGCTGGTTTCCTGAGATCGTGACATTCCCACTTTTTCATAAAAGCAGCTTTAAGTCTTTCAACTAAGCTCTTTGAGGGACTGCAAAAGATTGCATTGTTGACATATATTATAGTGAGTACTAAATCATTTCCTTACTTGTACACAAATAGACCAGCGTCGGTTCTGAGCCGTTTAAATCCTAGTTCCTTCATGGAAGTGTCAAGCGTGCACCACCATGTAATACCAGCTTGTTTAAGGCCATATATGGTGCATAGGAGTTTGAGTACCTTGCCTTTTAAGTGAGAGGGGGTATACCCTTCTGGAAAATCCATGTAGAGTTCTTCTTCCAGAATGCCATATAAATAGGTAGATTGGACATCTAGTCCTGATAGATGCCAGCCATTGATAGCGGCTAGGGCGAACATACATCACACCATTTCAAATCATACAACTGGCGAGAATATTTGGTCATAATCTAATCCTTCAACCTGAGAGAAACCTTTCGCTACTGTTACAACAACTGGGTGGTCGTTGTAATGGGGCTTTCACTGACTAGGAGTCACTTGGGGAGCAACGACACAGTATCACCTAGGGGTTTCCTAAAGGCGAACAAAGGGGTGTACACTAGGGTCTTCCCTATGTGAGAGTGACAAGGGTTCGACTAGAGCATGAGCTTATAGGCCGACGAAGGTTCCTTTAGAAGGAATAACAAAGAGCGACCACTTAGAAGTAGGTCAGAGACTTAGAGAGCTCGAAGAGGAGGATAAGGTGTATAGATTGCCTAGCAGAGGTGAGGTACTAGAGGAGTACTTGAGGTATCTCGAAGGAGGTCTAAGCTAGGGAATTGTAAGGTAAAACGAAGGGTTTATATACGTCAGCAATACACACACAGGCCAGGTGCAGAATAGCGTGGAACAGAATAAACTGTGGAACTACGTGTATGGAATCAGGAGAAGCGCATATCCTGTACGTCGGAACAATAAGGATCGGAGAGATAAGGAAGAACCATGGACACATGTATGGAACGTGTGAAGCACGTATCCAACTATCATGAGGCAATCAACAAAGATGAGATAATAGGAATGCACCTCTGGTAGGGAGCGAGAAGAAGCTGGAGGTGGAGAAAAGAAATAAGATCCAATAGATGAGCCAGGACAAGGAAGATACAAGATCTTGGTGTTGGTAGTACAAGTAGACTGAGTAATTGTAACAAGTGTAGGAAAGAAATGAAGAGTCGTAACAGCTACTAATCGTGCACGTTTCCGGCTGTCGGACTTGACATCAAAGACCCATCAATTTTTGATAACCTTTCGATTACCAGGGCAATCGAGTATTTCCCATCCCTTTCGTTGCTTGAGCATTTCTAGCTCAGTGTCACAGGCCTTCCACCATGCAGATTGTTCTGCTGCAGGTAATTTATTTATGTCCTGAAGGGACCATTTCCTGTAGTTAGGAGTGTTGATTGACTACACAAATGAAATTACGCAAGAACATAAAAAATTTAATAAACGCTTCTCCCCCTTCACTAGTGATCCACTCAACATCATCCTCAGAAGAAGTAGGTGATTGAGGGAGGCCACCAGGGACATTAGGAGTATCTGGCGTCTTATCTGTCTCCTTTTCCTCACCGACCAATTTCTTCCAAGTGAAAGCCTTCTCAATGTCCTTCACTTGTTCCATAGGATGGTGACGTTTGCCATAGACATTTCCAGGTCGAGTAGGGGGGTGATGAATTCACTCACGACAAGGAGGCAAAGCCGGAGGGCCAGCAGGAGGTGCTTGAGGGGCACAAGGAGGTGTTACAGGAGGTGGTGGTGGAGTAAGGTCACAAACCGGCATATGAGGTCGCTCAGGTTGCAAAAGTGGTGGGACCGACGCTAGGTCATCATCCTCTGACTCTGATTGGTCTGAGGGGTGTTCCTTTTAGAGTGAGGTTTCTTGGGAGTGTGACTGATGGGTTTGTGAGGCCTAGCTCCTGAGCATCTGGGGAACAGATTCTCATCAAACACAGCATAGGCTGATGTATGTAGAGAGTTATTAGGTCGCATGAACAAGTAGTTCTGCAAACTCCCAGCTGCTACACCAATGTAAACCATTAACTGCCATTTGGGTTGCAGCTTACCCTTTTGTGTCTCATTGGAAAGATGCACATAGGCACCACATCCGAAGACCCTAAGGTGTGAGACCGAAGGTTTCTCCCCCTTGAGTAATTCATGGGGAGTACACCATTGAAGTCTGTTCATAGGCATGATATTATATATGTGAGCTGCATGTAAAATTGCAAACTCCCAGTAGGATTCAGGTAAACAAGCATGAAGATGCATTGATTGTGCCTTATCCATTAAAGTGGAAATTAATAGCTCAGCATGACCGTTTTGTTGGTGTGCATATGGGGCAGACTGATGGATGTGTATACCATTATCACGCAAATAATCAACAAATGCCTTGGAAGTGAATTCACCTCCGGCATCGGATTTAAAGCCTTTAATATTGGCATTATATTGTGTGCAGATATATGAAAAGAATTGTTTAATGGCTTTTAAAGCCTGATCCTTGGAATGCAAACATGTAACCCATGCCATAGAAGTATAATTGTCATAGAAGATGATGGCATATTTGTATTTATGATAGGACTCAACCTCAAAAGATTTAAGGTCGGAATGTATCAACTTAAATGGCATGGTTGCCCTTCACTCAGTATGAGGAAACATCCTATTGGGTTGTTTGCCTAATTGACATCCAGGACAAATCTTATCATTTTTTGGTATCTCCACATCTGGAAAGTCCTTTAAATGCTTTCGTGCCGCTTTAAGTACATCCTTTGAAGGATGTCTCATGCGGTGATGAAGGAGATCATAACCCATAGAGGCCATGACTAATTTAGTATATGGATTGATAGAGGGCGTGTGGATCCAGAACATGGTATCAGCGCCATGAGAGTGGAAGGACAATATAGTCCTTTTGGCACATTTGTCGATAAAATCGATGCAACCTGGATAAGCTGCAATGGTGATGCAGCAATCTTTGAGCAGAGTGTCCATTGAAATGAGCTTGAGGTTGCATTATGGCATGTACACCACCGGTAATAAACGCACAGGGTGTTCATCAAATTCAACAATAACGGTACCTTCACCCAATATTGGTGCCTTGCCATTCGCAGTTTGCGAGAATTGTGGCTGTTTATACTCAGCGTATTCAATAAAGTCCTGTAGATTAAATGTAAAATGGGCCAAAGCTCCTGAATCAAGTAGCCAGGTGTCTGGAGGCGGACCGTGGTGGTCATGTTCGCGCTCTTTGCCTTTGCTGGAGGATTTATTACAGTCATCACACCGTGCAGAAGGGTAACAAGGTAGTATTTTTCATTCACTACCTACTACAGATGAACAAGTATATGACATGTTTTTCTGTGGTGAAGAAAATCACACATTAGCGTCTGAGTTGGTTGAGTGAGAATTGACTAACCATTGTTCAAAAGAGAACCCAAAATCTCCCACATCTCCCAGGTACTCATCGTAGTACTCTTCCCTGAGAGAAACTGTGTCTTCATCGTTGATATCCATCCAGGATTTCTGAGCACTGGTGGAGAGATCCTCGAGGTATTCCTCAAAAGGAATCTTGCTTGGTCCGATGAGTGACGGATGCGTGATGTATTGATCAAGCTGCTTGAAGCCCAATTCGCCGTAGTTAGAAGCTCCCAGACGACTAGCCAGGTCATCATGGAAGAAGGGAGATATGCTATGTTCCCGCGGAGGAGTGATGGAAGTGCTGACGATTGAATTGTCAATTGTGGAAGAAGTGATGGCAGGTGCTGATGTAGGCTGCTGGGGTATGGGGGCTAAGAGATGGCAGTTGGCCACTGGGTCGAGTGTGCGAACTGTTTCACATGTAGGCGTCATGCCTAAGCGATGTGCCAGGGATATCATGTTTTGCGTGTGCAGGAATGCAGGAGGACCATATGACATCACACCAGGAGTGTGGGTGAGGTGGTGTGGATCGATGGTGGTAGAGTAGGTAGGTTCGCCGGCAGGAGAAAGGATGTTGGCAGCAAAGAATACGAAGGAGGCAGTGGCAGATTCATCTGCAAGATGAGCTTCCTTGCATTGCTTCTGCTTGTCCTGTCCAGCCTGAGAGCACTTTCTACACTTCTTCTTGTTCTTGCCCTGCTGGGTGTTGCCTTGACCTTGCAACTGTTGAAGTGGGCATATAATGGCAGAGCCATGTACAGCTTTACATACCTATGAGTAAGTGGCTTAATGGAATGGGCGCTGGTTCGAGATTAAGATCCATTGTAACTCAGCACAGCTAAGTTTGTATCTAAATACAATGAGCATGTGAACTATTATACATATAGAGTATTACTACGTTCAACACTCCCCCTTGTCTGATATACTGTAGTAAATCTAGACATATGGTAAAAATTCAATCGCTCAATTGATAGGAAAGGTGAGATTCTGAAATTCTAAACCTAACTGTGACCTGAATTTCTCGAATTTGACATATCTGAGGTTCTTGGTGAACATATCTGCAGGGTTGTCATCCATGGGGATATAAAATAGACTGACCTGTTTAAAGGTCATCACAGCATCATGTACAAAATGATATTTAATCATAATGTGTTTAGACTGTTTTTCAGTGACTGGATTTTCAGCTATAAATAGCAATCCTTGATTGTCACCACAGATGGAAATGGGCTTGAGATTATACCCGAGTTTCTTGAACATCTGTTTAATCCATACGACTTGGCGAGAATAATTGCTCAAAGCCATACATATATTCTGCTTCAGTGGAAGACAGAGCAGTGGTTTTTTGTAAGTGTGAATTCCACAAAAACACACCATTCACTAATTTCAGGTAATAACCTGTTTGCAAGTGACCAGTAATTTTGTCTTGACCCCAGTCAGAGTCAGTGCAGGCAATAATGCCTTTGCCAGAGTCACCATCATAAACTAGCAAGTAATCACTAGTGCCAACTAAGTAGTGGCAAATATACAGAGCTTTCTTGAGATGCTCCTGGGATGGGTTGGCTGATTGATGGGCGAGTTGAGTTATGGCATATGAAATATCAGGCCATGTGCCAATCATGAGATATATAATGATCCAATTACAGTTTGGAACCAAGTACGAAGCTCTGGGTTCACTGGACCATCATTCTTCACTGGGTAATATGCCTGTGGTAAAGGTGTGTGTACTGGCTTTGCGTTGATCATTCCACAGTGTTCCAACACTTTGTCGAGATAATTCCACTGGTCAATTATAATGCGGTGACCTTCTTGACGGATGTTCATTCAGAGGAATTCAGCTGGTTCCCCAAGATCGCGACATTTCCACTTTTTCATAAAAGCAGCTTTAAGTCTTTCGACCAAGCTCTTTGAGGGACCACAAAAGATTGCGTCGTTGACATATATTATAGTGAGTACTATATCGTTTCCTCGCTTGTACACAAATAGACCAGTGTCAGTTCTGAGCTGTTCAAATCCTAGTTCCTTCATGGAAGCGTCAAGTGCACGCCACCATGTAATACCAGCTTGTTTAAGGCCATATATGGTGCATAGGAGTTTGAGTACCTTGCCTTTTAGATTAGAGGGGGCATACCCTTCTGGAAACTCCATGTAGAGTTCTTCTTCCAGAATGCCATATAAATAGGCGGATCGGACATCTAGTCCTGAGAGGTGCCAACCATTTAAGGTGGCTAGAGCAAACATACATTGTGTTAAAGTCCGGAGGTCCGAAGATCCGGAGTTCAGTGGAGCAAGTCCGGTGCTGTAGGTACCGGAGCTCAGCTGTTGCCAAAGGGCGAGAACAACTATGTATTTACCTGTAGGTA